>APFE030093552.1:0-185350 GCA_000404065.3 Pinus taeda | reverse complement strand
AAAATTATAAAAAAGGAAAAAAAATTAACAATATTTAAATTAAATCAACTATTAAATTGGACATAATGGGATTGGGTTGCTTATAGTTCTTAAGGATTTCTACTCTACCATGGTTATGATTGTTAACACTGACAAAACAAGAGTTACGATTATCAAATTGAAGGACACTTATGCTAATTTTAGGTATGACAATAGTAACTTGGAGGAAGTGTCTTCCTACAAATATCTAGGAATTGATATTCATCACAAGCTCAACTGGAACTATAGCATTGAGAAAAGGGTTAATGGGGGATGGAAAGATTATTTTGATCTTGAAAATAATTGTAAAATGGAAAACCTAGTAATGTGGGATAGAAAGAAGTTCCTCTTTGAAACTTTAGTCACTCCAGTTATCTTATATGGATGTGAGGTTTGGGGTTGTAGCATCTCTAGAGAATCCTCGAGAAAGATTGAGAAAATCTAGAAGCATTTTATAATGTATAACCTCAAAATTAAAAGGAACACACCCTATCCTATTCTCCTTATAGAAGTGGGTCTTTCCCCTATCGAGAGCCTAGCTATGACTAGGTTTATGTTGTACAAGCACAAACTCAATAACATAGGAGACCATAGACTTCCTAAGCTATATTTAAATTCTAGCCAAATCCCCCTAAGGCTGAAACGAGGTTGGTATAAGACACCAGGGTCTGGTTAAACCATTGGGAGATCGACGAGAATGTGGCATTGCAAAACATTAATAACATTAAAAATATTGTTACTTCTAAGTTCAAACAAAAAATGTGGTGTAAGAAAGATTTAGCAGCTAAAAGAAAATTAAGATATTATAAGGAGGTCATCAACCCCACCCTAGAAGATCAACAATATCCCTCTATTTTAATTAGCTTAAACAAGAAAATTAATATAGCCAAGATTAGAACGAACTCTTATGAGCTCCATAGTGAAACAGGTTGTTGGGTAGTTCCTAAAATGCCATGGATGGAAAGGTTTTGCCATCTTTGTGAGAATACGAACATTGAGGATGAAAATCACTTCCTCTTAGAGTGCCCCACGTACAACCACATTGGATCTCTGTTTCAAAATCTTTGTTGCAATACCAACCTTCCTAGCCTTTTAAGTTGTCAAAAATTACAGTGAGCTTGGGAGGCTTCTCTCTAAGCTTTTTGAGCATAGGAATAAAATCTTAAATCAAACTAAATAATTCGTTTCTTTAGGTCCGATAGACCAAAATTTGGTCTCAGTGGACGTTAACCACCACCACCATCATCATCATCATAAAGAAAAAAAAAAAAAGAAAAAGAAAGAATATATATATATATATATATATATATATATATATAATATTATATATATAATATATATATATTATACATATATATATATATACATATATATTATATATACATATATATATAATATATATTTGTAAAATTTAAATTAGAAAAAAAATAAAATAAATAAAAGTATTTAAATTTAAAAATTTAAAACAAAATTGAATTATATTTTAATTTTAAAAACAAAATTAAAAAAAAAAAAAAAATTCAATACAATTAAAAAAAGATATTTAAATATTTAAATTTAAGAAAATTAACAAAAAAAATATTAAAAAAAACAAATTAAAAAAATATTTTAAAAAAAAAAACAATTTAAAAAAATTACACCTCTCCCTCGTTCTGCCCAAACCCCAAACCCCACCCCCTCACACCCCCTCCCCTCCCCCTGCCAGCCCAGCCCCCCTCCTCCCTCTCCTCTCCCCTTCACCCCACCCCCACCCACTCAATCCATCTAGCTCTCCCTCCCCTTCCCTCCCCCCTTCCTGATGACCCCTTCTACCTCACCCCACGAACACCCTAACGACCCTCTCGCCCGCCTGCCCAGGCCCCCATCCAATGGCCAAGACTCGAGCGAGTGGGGAGGGTCAGGTGGGGAGGGGAGCGGGTGAGGGAGGGGTTGGGGGAGGGAAGGGAAGGGAGTGGGTCAGGTGTAGAGGGGTGGATGGGGAGAGGAGAGGGGAGGAGGGGTGTAAGGACCTGCGGTTCATGTGACGGGCAGGGTGAGTCGACCATGTGAAGGACATGCGAAATGTGAAGTGAATGACCAAGAGACAAGCTTATATGATGTTGGGTGAGTTGAAGGGGCAGTCCCATGATTTGGGCAGGCCGACCCTCCACTCGAGCAAAGGCAACATGTTGAACGAGTCAGCTTGGGCATTGGGCATGGGTCGATCGGGTGATATAACCTGCCACCCGCCCGTATATATTGGCGTGTGTTTGTGGAGGCAAAGGCATAATTCGATCAACACGAGTTCGATCAAGGAGTTCTGCGGTGTGTGGATGAGCCTGCATGACAGGCGGAACTCGGGTGAAAAAACTCTTTTAGAAAAGTCAGGCAAAAAACGCGTGCAGGAAACTCGCGCAGGAAACTCGGGTGAGGTCGTCGGGCTAAAAAAATTGGGCGAGGTTGTCAGGCAGAAAAACTTGGGGAGGTCGTCGGGAAGAAAACTTAGGTGAGGTCATCGAGCAGAAAACTCAAGTGAGGTTGTTCAGGCGAACCGGGCGAGGTCATCGAGCAGAAAACTTGGGTGAGGTCATCAAGCAGAAAACTCGGGCGAGGTCGTCGGGCAGAAAGCTCGGGTGAGGTCATTCAGGCAGACCGGGCGAGGTCGTTGGGCGACCCGGGTGAAGTTGTTCTGGCGAGCCGGGTGAGGTCATCAGGCGACCTGGGTAAAGTCGTTTGGGCGAGCCGGGTGAGGTCATCAGATGACCCGGGTGAAGTCGTCCGGGCAACCCGCGTGAAGTCGTGTGGTGACTCGGGTGAACGAGTTTGGGTGAATGGGTGGATGTGTGAACGAGTGGCCGGGCGAGGGCACATCGTGCACGCTGAAACGAAGGATCGTGTAGACCGGCGACCTGGATGGGGCGCACCGTGCACGACAAGACGGTGAAGTGTTGGATTTGTAAACAGAGGTGTGACTCGTGTGAAGGTGCTCGTGTGTGGTGAATTGGTTATGACGAGGCACACCCAAGTTGAGAAAACAAAACGATCATGCAACGAGGTGAACGAAGGGTTGGCGAGTCGTGCAGAGGCGCTGACGAGCTGGGAAACTGAGTTTGCTGAAGTTGGAAATTTTGCTAATTATACGAGGACCAAAGACTTGGCATGGAGTTCAAGTTTTGTAGGTGACAGGTGGAATATCAGGGTGATTCAGGGGAATGGTGAA
Source organism: Pinus taeda (assembly GCA_000404065.3). Taxonomy (NCBI): domain Eukaryota; kingdom Viridiplantae; phylum Streptophyta; class Pinopsida; order Pinales; family Pinaceae; genus Pinus; species Pinus taeda. The sequence continues at coordinate 182,133 of APFE030093552.1, read as the reverse complement.
ACAGGTTTAGCAAAGGTGAAGCTTTGTGCTTGGGCCAAGCTGAATGACAAGGCAAGGCAGGTTTGGAAGAATGTGAAGGGAAGCTCTTGCTTACCTTATACAGGTTGAAGCGGATGAAAGAAGTGAATCCCCGGATTCAAAAGGAACTTGAAGTCTTGGAAAAGAATGTTGAAGATGAACTTCTTCAACTTGGTTGGACAATGGAGCAAGATGAAGTTGCAGATTGTGCTAACAAGGAAGAGGAAGCCGTGATAGTTGAGGATGTTGCAAATGTGACAACAATGGAGGATGAACTTGAGATTAATCAAGTTGGACCAGGATTGTGCAGTTTGTAGACATGGATGAATGAGGAAACTCACATGGATCAGCCTCATGATGATGATCAAGGTACTATTGATACTTATGTTTCATTTGAGCTTTTGGGAGATGAACCATATGCAGGGAAGAGCAAAGCCAGTTTGCCGTTGCAAGGTAGCATCTTACCATGGATGTCTATGATGAGACCTATATGGAGAAGCAATGATTGTTGATTGTTGCAGGAATTGTTAGGGTTGTTTGTGACCTTATGGTAGAAGGTACAAGGGCCTGTGACAAGGGAGGAACATGATGATCATTGCGGATGAATGGGTCATGCTTTAGCCACATGGAGAATTAGCTAAGTGCCTAGCATGACTCATGGACAGATTAGAGGAGGGCACACACTTGAGTTGATGATACTTGGGTGGACTTCTCATGGCCAAGACCAAGAGATAGTCTTGGTGAAACCTTTAGTTGGGGAGCTATGATGGAGAGACTCATGTGATGATGATATGGTTGGGTGACTGAGTTCACTAGACCGAAGATTACAGACTTGGATGAGGATGACCGATTGTTGTGATGGGTCTACTTAGTTTGACTACATGGGCAACTTAGTCATGGACATCAGGTTGGAGACATGGAGCATGGCAGTCTTATGTAGGGACATTATGCAGGAGCACTTGTAGAGGTGTCACTTATGGGCATCTAATGAGGAGTGAAAAGGAAGGGATGTTGTGCAGGTGGATTTGCTGGTGTGACATGGAGATGTTTTGCTTATGAGCCGATGGAGAGGTTCTGCACTTATGTACAAGAAGGTCATGGACTTGGATGGAGTTGTGAGCAGGCTATGGAGCATTCCCACTACATGGAGAGCTGAGGCATCTTGCAGAGACCTTTGGGCCGAGACATGAATGTTTGCTAGATGTTGGTTGAAGATGACTCATGGAGCTCATGATGACATGAGGTTGTGACTTCCAGGGAGACTTCATATATGGTGGACTTGGAGGATTTGATGCATTGAGGAGCTGAGGTCAGAGACTTTGATAAATGATAGGATGCATACTTTTGAGTACATGTATGGGTGTAACTTGGAAGAGTGACTTGATGTGTAGGATCGATATGAGACACTTTGGAGTGATGGGGTTACAACGACGATGATGCCTTGGTGGCAAGACTTGGGCATCGGTTGAGTCGAGACTTGAGCACTTTGGACACATGGGAGCTTATTGATCTATGATCATGGGTAGCACATGGATAGATGAGATAGGCATATACTTGTTTCTATGGCAAACTTGAGGGATGACACATACAGATATGATGGAGGTGACTTCATGGACCTGGATGTGGCACATCGAGAGTCAGAGTTTGAGGAGAGGATCTCTTCACTTTGAGGAGATGGATGTTGGGATAGATGCGGCTATTTCATGTAGCACATTGACACCAAACATCATGGACATCATGTTGTAGATGAGATGGAGACTACTTCATGGACCTAGACATGGCTTATATGGAGATGGATTCTTGATTGAGTTGATGATGTGACAGGATGTTCTGAGAAATGACTGATGGTGGCATGAGGATGTGCATTCTCATGGTTTGAGCGTGACAGTTGGATTAGCTACCCAACTAGTTCAAACATGGGGGCCTGCATGTACAGAGATGTGTTAGCATTATGTTGGAGTATCATGGTAGCAGTTCACATGATGACAACACATGATGGGGTTGACATGATATGCTGCAATGGGCATGTAGCTTGATATGGAGGGGCCAACCTTCCACGATGGGGAGCAACATGTGGAGATTGTGACAAGGTGGTTGATAATCATGGATTGAGATGATTTTAGATGTATAACATACCGATGGAGTATATTCTTTGGTATGGATATCTTGGTGATAGATGGTTTCTGGGATGAGATATTGTCGAGGGCAAAAATGACTTCAAGTGGGGGAGGATGTAAGGACCTTTGGTTCGTGCGATGGGCATGGTGACTCCACCATGCGAATGACATGTGAAATGTGAAGTGAATGACCAAGAGACAAATTTATACAATGTTGGGTGAATTGAGGGGGAGGTCCCATGAGTTGGGCGGGCCGACACTCCACTCGGGCGAAGGCAACATGTTGAACGAGTCGACTTAGGCGTTGGGCATGGGTCGGCCAGGTGACATAACCCGCCGCCCACCCATAGATATTGGCATGCATTTGTGGAGGCAAAGGCATCGTTCGATCAACACGAGTTCAATAAAGGAGTTCTACGGTGCGTGGATGAGCGTGCACGACGGGCGGAACTCGGGCGAAAAACTCATTCAGAAAATTCGAGTGAAAAACTCGTGCAAGAAACTCGTGCAGGAAACTCAAGCGAGGTCGTTGGGCAGAAAAACCCAGGCGAGGTCGTCGAGCAGAAAAACTCGGGTGAGGTTGTCGGGTAGAAAACTTAGGCGAGGTCATCGGGCGAAAAACTCGGATGAGATCGCTTAGATGAACCAGGTGAGGTTGTCGGGCAAAAAGACTCAGGCAAGGTCATCGGGCAGAAAACTCGGGCGAGGTCGTCAGGCAGAAAACTCGGGTGAGGTTGTTCAGGCGAACAAGGCAAGGTTGTCAGGTGACACGATTGAAGTCGTTAGGGTGAGCCAGGTGAGGTCATCAAGTGACCTGGGTGAAGTCATTCGGGCGAGCCGGGTGAGGTTGTCGGGCAACCCGAGTGGAGTCGTTCGGGCGAACTGAGTCAGGGCGTCGGGCGACCCAGGTGAAGTCGTGTGGCGACTCGAGTGAACGAGTTTGGGTGAATGGGTGGATGTGCGGATGGGCGTCCGGGCGAGGGCATGCTGAAATAAAGGATCGTGCGGACGAGCGACCCAGGTAGGGTGTGCCATGCACGACGAAATGGTGGAAATGGTGAAGTGTTGGAGTTGTGAACGAAGGTGTGACTTGTGTAGAGGCGCCCGTGTGTGGTGACTTGGTTATAATGAGGTGTGCCCAAGTTGGGAAAATAACACAATTATGTGACGAGGTGAACGAAGAGTTGGTGAGTCGTGCGGAAACCATCCGGAGGCACCAATGAGCTAGGCAACCGAGTTTGCTAATGTTGGAAATTAGGGTAAGTGTAAATTCGGGGTTTCCCAAGATTTAACTTGTACTTATAAAAGAATATTATATATATTGATTCAGGCAGACTCATATTGCAGGGAGTTTCCCCTCCCTTTATACTGTTGTGCAATTGTATATGTTAATTGTTGTTGATGATGAGTATGTATGGTTTTCATCTGTATAAAGGCTAATAATAATAATTGGTAACGAAAATAAACTAAGTATCAAATGCTAAAGCGTAGTCCATGAACATAAGCATTGGTGAAAAGAAAGTGTTCGGTGGTGCCGCACCTCGCCATAAGCGGTTGAAAGACTACCGCAGGTGTGGGGGCGTGACAGGCAAGGCTGGGGTGGGGAATGCGTTGGGTGGAGCGAGGGGGTGGGGTTGGGTGGAGCGAGGGGAAGAGGGTTGCTTTTTTTAAATTGTTTTGTTTTAATTTTTTTTTTTAAATTTAGGTTAACCTTTAAGTTTTAAAAAAAATTAATTTAATTTTAAATTATTTATGTTATTATTTTATTATTTTTAATTTTTTGTTTATTAAATTTTTGTGTTTTTTTTTATTATTTTTTTTGTTTTTTAATTGTTGTCAATTTTTTTTTTTTTACTTTTTGTTTTTTTTAATGGTTTTTTTTTTAAATGTTTTTTTTTTTGGTTATTTTTTCTTTATGTTTAATTCATGGGGATTTTTCGGAATTTTTAATTATTCCTTTTAATTTTCCTTTATGTATTTCTTAATTTTTATTTTATAATTAATTTTTTTATTTTTGTTCCTTTTCTTTTAAATGTTATTTTTATAAATTTTAAATTTCAAAAAATAATTCTTAATTCTTAATTTGTCTTATTAAATTATTTAATTGAACATATTTTTAATTTTTGTTTTAATTGATTTTTAAAATTATTTTCTTAATATTTTTTTTTTTAATTATTTCAAGTGTTTTTTTTCTAATGAGGTTTTATTTTTTATTTGTTTTAAAACTCAAAAAAATGTTAGAGAATTCTTTCTGCTAAAATCACAATGATTGAATATGTTGTCACGCGTCGAACAACTAATTATCCTAAATAATTCAATCTTAATTATATAAGAAAATATTATTCTTTAAATCATGGGTTTATTATAATACATAATTAAATTAAAATATTATAGATCAATTCTTAACTATATAATACTTAAATTAATTTATTTTAATATATATTCATATGTATGAAACTAAATATACCTTTTTTAATTTAATAAAAGTCTCAACTTAATTTATAATTGGGTTTTGCCCCCTTTTCCTTGGGTCCAGTCCAACTAGCCATTTCCTCGTCTAATATAGCCATTAGTTAGTCAATTTAGCCATTGCTTTGTCAAAAATTATAGCCGTTGGAAGTTTTTCTCTGTCTATTTAACTTTCATTCTGGATCTGATTCTTCAACTTGTCCTCACGATGAACCACACTAGTTGGTTCGAAATGCATTGACAAATATTCTATCATGTGATTTTAGCCGAAGAATTCTCCTAATCTTGACATGGATCACAGAAGCCTCAATTCAACTATTAAAAAATGTTTTTATAATTTTTATTTTTTAGTTTAAAATTTGTTTTCTTTAATTATATTTAATTTTTTTGAAAAATTTCAATTTTTTTATTTATTTTCTGTATTCTTTAATTTATTTTTTGTTAGTTTTCGCATTAATTTTATTCAATTTTTATTTTATTTTTACGAATAAATTTTGTTTTTTTACAATTTTATAGGTTTTTTTGTTTTTATATATTTTTTTGTATTTGATTTTTTTTGTCATGTTCTTTTATTTTTATTTTTATGTTTTATTACTAACATCAAAATCACCAACATTTAAAAAAAATTACACACAGTTAATTCATTAGAAAATTTAAACTGTCAAAAGTAAACCCTCTAAACAAAAAGGGTTGATGCTCATCAACACTTTTCACAATCAAGATGAAAATCACTAACAAAAAAAAATGTTCACACTTGATACATAGAAAATTTTAAAGTGTCAAAAATAAACCCTCTAAAAAAATGTGTTCATGCTGCATCAACGCTTTTCAAAATCAGCATGAAAATCAGTAACATTTAAAAAAATTGTGTTGATGTTGCATCAACACTTTTCAAAATCAACATGAAAATCACTATCATTGCAAAACAAAATGTTCATACTTGATACATAAGAAAATTTAAAGTGCCAAAAATATGCTTAAAAAAAAAGTGTATTTTGGCAACACCACTTTTCAAAATCATGTGAATTTTTGCAACCTAAAAAAATCAGGTACCAATTCATTTTCTCATTTGATCAGTAACTATGTTCCACATGTACATGAAACTCCTTTTTCTATTCAGGAAATACCAAGATTGGCGCAGTTACCATCTTTTCTTTCAACACATTTAAGTTGCACTAACATTCTTCATCCCAATAGAATGTCGCATCCTTCTTTAGTAGTTTTTCGATGGACGTGGTAATTTCAGCATAAGATTTGATGAATTTTCTATAGTATCCCATGTGTCCCAGCATCGCGCATAACTGTTTGACATTCCTAGGGGCCTCCAAGTTCACAATCACCACAATCTTTGCAGGGTCCACCATCAATCCTTTCTTGCACACAACATGACCCAGCGAGATCCCAAAAGGAACATAGAATATACATTTTTTCAAATTCAGTGTTATCTGGTATCTTTGACATGTATCCAACATAAGGCGCAAACTTGCCACATGTTTCTTGACCAAGCCAAACACTGTCCAGTCATCAGAGTACACTTCCAAGAGGTTATGAATGAATTCTTTGAACGCTGCTATGATTACGTCAGAAAATATTGCAGGTGTATTCTTCAATCTAAACAGTATAAGAGTGTACTGAAATCAACCCCACTTTGTCGCGAAGGTGGTTTTGCTTCTATTCTCTGGTGCAATCTTAATTTGATGATGCCCAGAAAACGCATCATTAGAAGAATATGCCTCCTGTCCTCCAACATTGTCTAACACTTTGTTTGTAAATAATGTCGAAAATGGATCATGAATATATGCATCATTAAGCTTTTGTATATCTATGCAAATCCTTATTTCACCCTTTTGTTTATTCTCTTGGACCACCATCAGGCTCACCCAATAAGACTCTTCAACAGGTTCTATGTTGCGTGCCTCCAACATTTTATCTAGCTCTTGGTGAACCTCTTCCTTATACCTAGGATTAAGGTGATAAGATCTCTTCTTAATAGGCTTCGCTTCTGGCTTCAATGTGATCTTCATAATGCCCAAATCACCAAGTATGCCCTTTAAATCTGAAAACTTAGTGGGGAAGAGATCCTGGTATTCGCGAAGTAATTCAACAACTTTTTCTGCTTTGGTGTCGTCCCAATAATCTCTGATCTTTGTGAACTTCGATTCTTCTTCAGTGCCAATGTTTACTTGCTTTGTTTGCAAAGGTGCGAAGATGTTTGTGTTCTCTACCTATGTGCCTTCGACTTCATGAAGCACTTCTATCTCCAGAATATTGATATTCTATGAGTCTTCTTCCTCCTCTTCAGTGATCACATTATAGCATTCCAATGCATGGCGAAGCTGGGTTCTCCAGTCTAGTTGGGTCCATTCCATCGGTTCCTTCGACATCCTGAAGATAACCACTTTAATTTCTTGAAGTGTTTCATCAATGCTTGCAAAGTCATCTTAGAAGCTGAAAGTTAATACGAAACCTTCCTTCAATACATCCCATTCCACAGTGCCATGGTGGAGCTCTGTTTCAAGGTACCAGTTCATGGGGATTATATCCAAGGTATGAAAAAATATATGTACCCATTATGGCTACGATTTTTTCCCCCACACCTTAGTCCACTTTTCCAGGTGATTGTGCAGATCATCCCTTCGATTGTACTTCTCAGTCATTCTGGTATTAGCATGCCCCAATCGTAGCTTCATCATTCTTCTGTAATCTCACCATCCAGCAAAACTATCGTTATGTGTACCCCACCATCGTGCAGATGTAGCACAAAGCACCAATTCCAAGGCTTGAAAGCAGTGGTCCTGAAGGACTTCACACTCAAATTCATCTAAAAAATATCTACATCAGTCAAACCATCATAATAAGGTAAATTTCTTACCTTCGACGAATCAGTGCGTAGTGACTTCATCATCATATTGCATCATAATGTAGAAACTTCATGTAAACAATTTTGCCAACGCTCTAATTTCTCATCTGAATCAGAAGTGAAGGAACTTTACCGGTCCCATGAAATCCGTTCATCTATTGTTGGATTGATCCAATCCTGATCTCGTGTTGTAATCTTGTAGATTTGGTCCAGCTCATCATCACTGTCCACATAATCACGGACTGGTTCAATATAATGTGCCCCTTCGACATGATCCAGTGGTACTATAACCCTAAACAACTTTCTTTAAAATGAAACTGTCCTGTTTTTCAAATTAATGACCCCATTCATGTTAATAGCCCAATCGATTCCCAGGAGCACATGGTAGGGATAGTTGTCATTGACAATTTCTGTAATTTCAAAGTCCGCTACTGCGCTCGTACCATCAATATCAACTATTACTCCATATAAGTGTCCCATGGGGATGATTTTCTCTTGACTCACTATCTTGAGCTGAATCGAAGACCATTGTACTGTAGGTCTCCCCATCCTTTCCCATGTTTGTTTTGGTAGAATATTCACATCGGACCCCAAATCCAAAATGACCTAGTCCATTTCATAATCACCTATTTGGGCTATTAGCCACATCTCTCACCCTGTTCGCACCCTATTCTTACCGATTTTTCTAACCGCACACTGCTCCGAAGGAGTCTTTTCCTTATTGGTGCAATTGTATATTAGGCCCTGCAATCCTTCCATATCCTTCCTGTCACACACTAACTGTATGCAGGTCTCCAAAAATGTAGTGAGTACGCAAGGATCAACCTCTTGTGTCACACTAGTTTCTTGCATCTTGTACTGGCTTCCTAAGGTGGAGGCCTCAGCAAAGCTCTTCTTGGCTTCCATGACAGTTTCCTTAGAACGATTAAGATCAAGGATGGCTTATTTCTCTAGAGATTTGTGGACCCATATATCTTCTTCAATATTCTTACCCTCATTTGTGCCAGTCATTATACCACTTCTTAGTACAATATTAATACTCTAGTCCTCCTTGCGGAGTTCAAACCTCACCATTTGTAAATTCTATGTAGGCTGTTGCGGCTATGTTTTCGTCTCTTACATTTTAGCTATCAACACTAGACATTCTTCTATGGAATGGTGAAATTGTCTGTAGTATTTAAACATAGGGTGTGTAAGATTCGGGCAATCTCGTGCAAGGTACCTTGATTGTCCACAGTTGTACCAGATAATTTCACCATGACCTCTACCAGGTCTTCCTCCTCGCCCCCGTTCTCGGCCCTAAAAACCCCCGTGCACTCCTCTGACACCTTGACCTGGAGGCCAAGTTTCTACTTGCATAAGGTAAGTAGGGGTTCTTTCCATCATCAACTCATAGCTTCGACAGTGGCACTCATCGTGGTCCACATATTTACAAACATTAGTGAACAACTGTTGAGGTGTCTGAACAAACTTTTGATGCAAAAGTGGTAGTTATTTGTCACATGTTTCCAAGTGACTTGACAAATGGTGCACCATAGCATAGTTCCCATGCTTGGCTAGACTGGGGCTTCTAGCTTCAGGGGGGCTGGCCCTCCCCCTATAAGATAGTTTGTGTATATTAGGCAATTATCTTTATCATGTCCATGGCCCTTGCACTTCAAGCACCAAACCTCTATGCGAACTTCTAGCTTAGTCTCCTTTTCTTTCTTCAAACGTTGTAATTCTAGGTGTAGGCTTACTAGTTGTGAGTTGATCTGTTATACCCCTAGGTTTGTACCCTAAATAGGTGATGCATGTATCCTCATCACAATCTCCAAGGCTTCTTCCTACATTGCTATCTTCTGTTGTGACACAGAAATTCTTAAATGGGGCAAAAGCAACGCGATAAACTAGTTGTGATGTTGGCTATCTAAGATTTGCATTTTAGGCTATTTAATATAGCACTTCAACCTCTGATCAAAGTCCCAAGGTGTATCCTCAACCTTCATCATGATATATTTAAATTCAGTTAATGACTATGCCTCAAATTTAGTCTTACTAAACTCTTTGTTTAAAGCTGACTAAGTTTCTGCTAACGATGCATGAGGAATGTCAACACAATACTTAATGTACCAGGTTAGTGCACAATCCTGCAAGGTGGTAACCAGCTGAACCTTCTTTATATTATCATCAGTGATTTTCTACACTGTCCATACAACGTTTGCAACAAACTAGAACTTCTCTAGATCTTCACTTCATATGCCCTTGAAGATCACATCTTCATTGTGTTCGCCATGTTGAATGGTGGTGGTGGAGGTAGAGGTGTGGGTGAACATGTATGTGGTGGAGGTCGAGTGGATGGAGGATGTTTCCTAGGAATACTTTGAGTTATTAGTTGAACAATGCTTCGGGGTGTAATCTGCACTGACCCTTCATCGTAACTTGAAGGAGGTCCAATCAATGGGCTATACTTTGGTCCTGATTCTTCACGATTTCTAAAGAATCTTCCACTTCGCGTAGCTCCAAACATCAAGCTAATGCCATTACCCACTTTTCACATATTATTATTTTAATCCAAGTATTCAATGACCTTAAATGCTTACATCGTAGTCCTTTGAAGAATCTGTCCTCTCCTTCACTATAGATTACTAAGGTATCAACTGCAAATTTTTTAACAAATCCTCCCAAAATTCGATCAAGCCAATGATTGACAGCTCGCATGATCTTGTTTTTAGAGTCTTCTAGTCATTGCACAAATTCTAGAGTCCACATTATAGGACTATCGAGCTTGATTATCTATCAATTTAGCTATCCACTCATATAGTTCAATTGGGAAAGTGAAGAAGAAGATTTCGTGTACCTTTGTATACAGATATCTACTCAACCAATCCTCCTTCGACAAGTGTGGATTCTTGTTTCCTTCAGCCACAAACTCATGAATCTTCTGATCTAACCACTTTTAAATCTCTTTCTTAGTCAGATTCCAATGATGCAACATCACACATCTCCTTAAGCAGATCCCAATCCTAGCAATGGAACCATTTATTGTCTTAGGGGGTCCTGACTAAGGTTCAGAGTTAGTTATGCCAACCAACAAAACCCTACACTGTTGGTCCTTTCAATAACAACCTGCGTAGCACAGGTTGCAGTCTCATCGAAAGCACTATTGGGGGATGCAAGGACCAAGTTTCTACATCCAGAGACTAGTGGGATGTCTTCTAGCGCCTTAGAGTTGCCTCCACTTAGATCGATAGACTTCTACGGCTCGTTATTGTAACTAAGCTAAAGTGGCCTTTAGACCCTCGTGAACATCCATGATTAGTCCTTAAGGACCTTACACATTCGATTTACCTACTTTCGTGCATCAACAAGCAACCCTAGATTAGAGTTCGCGTAGATCTACTTAATTCGTTATAAAACATAATAGAAATAGCATGTAACTTTGCAGAAGTTGCTAAACATTTAGTTCATACATTATTAAGACAGATTCATGGAATTCACATAGCATTCAATCATTATTTCATAAAACACATCATTAATCAACAACACATAACATAAACAGGTCTAATGAAAGTACACAGTAATTCTTTAGAAATAGGTCTTTATTGATCCTAATTCACTGATTACAAAATATTATTACCCTGTGCACACCGCTACAGGGGTCCGCACATTCTGCTGCAGACTTTACCCAGGCCTCCTGCGCACTCAGCTACAGGAGCCTTCCCTTCTCTATCTAAGCATGGGAAGCAAAGCCTTCCTACATTATCTCTTGTTGAAGACAAAAAAACTCTTTAATTTATGTTGGGATGGGGTCCCCTCAGTCAGTTTTGGGGTTAAAAACCAAATTTTTATGTAAATTTTGGTAAAAATATGTAAAACAATATCTGCGATTTGTGAAAGCACGTAAGTAATTAGGAGTAAAAGAGGTTTTAGCCCCTTGTCTATGTGAAGTTGAGTCATTCTTGAGATCCACGCATGGTCCACAGACCATGGGATTGTATAAATAGAAGTGTCTTAGAAAGTCTAAGAAATAATCTGATTATGATGGATGTAATGGTTCAATAGAAGATAACGTAGAAAAGTGAGTCATAGAGCAGGGAAAGGATATGCAGCTGAGTGCACAGAGGCCTAGAGTAGTGTCTACAGTTGAGTTCGTGGACCCCCACAGCTGAGTGCGCAGGGTAGTCTTGAGTCTGTAATACCATATTGAAGATCAATAAAGAAGATTGTTGAAGAATTCACGTGTTTATTTGTTTACTTATGTTATTTATGTTTTCTATATATGTTGTGATTGAATAGTGTCTTGATGAAATATTGGTCTATTGATGCACGACTCTAATGGATGAGTCTTAATAACTGTATGCAATGCACGTTAAGTAATTTCATGAATATTATAATACATTTTGTTATGTTTGTTAAATACTTAAGTAGATCTGCAGGAGCTTTGATATAGGATTGTTTTCTGATGTGCGTAAGTGGATGATTCAACAGTTAAGGATCTGCAAAGACCTATCGTAGACCTTCGTGAAGGTCTAGAAGCCACTTCAAGGAAGTTGTACTACTAAGCCCTAGGTGCTTATAGATCTACGTGAAGGCAGATTTAGCGAAATAAAAGACATCACACTAATCTTTGGATGCAAAAACTTGGCTCCAACATCCCCCCATACTGCTTCAAGTGATACTTCAGCCTACGCTGCATGTGTTGATGTTTGAAGGGCCAGTAATGTAGGGTTTTTTTTGGCACAACTAACTCTGAACTTGGGTCAAGACACACTAAGACAACAAATGGTTTTGTTGCCAAGACAGGGATATGCTTAAGGAGATGTGTGATGTCACATCACTAGAATCTGACCAAGAGGGAAATTTAGAAGTGGTTGGATAGAAAAATTCACAAGTTCATGGCATAGGAGAATAGGAATCTATGTTTGTCAAAGGAATAGTGGTTGGATAAATACTTGTACATGGATATACATGAAATTTTCTTCTGCACCTTCCCAGTTGAATTATACGAGTGGATAGCTAGGTTACCAGACGACCAAGGAAGGTGGAAGCTTGATGGTTTGATAGTGTGGACTCCGAAGCTAGTGCAAAGGTTGCAAGTCTTTGAAGAAAATATCATGGGCGTTGTTGACCACTGGCTTGATTGAATTATAGGAGGATTTGTTATAGAGTCCGTGGTTGATACCTTATTTAGCTATAGTGAAGTAGAGCGACACTTCTTCTAGGGACCGTGAGGTAAGTATATGAGATCTTTGAATACCTGGATTAAGATTCTCTTGTGTGAGGAAAGGCTTATGTCGTTTCTTGGATGTTCAAATCTATGCGAAGTGTATAAATATTTAAAAATCATGAAGGATCAAGACCAAAGTACAGTCCTTTGATTGGACCCCCTGTGAGTGACAACGAAGGGGCAGAGAAAACCCTATTGTGAAACATTGTTCAACTGGTAAGACAAGATTTTCCATGGATACATCATCCATCCAATCCACCTCCACCTTCACCTCCACTTCATACACCTTCGCCCACACCTCTGCCACCACTACCTCCATTCAACATGTCAAACTCAATAAAGCTACCAATTTTCAAGGGTATAGGGAGAGAATATATAGATCAATTATGGTTTGTTTTGAATGTTGTGTGTACCGTGTAGTAGATCACTAATGATAACATAAAGAAGATGCAATTAGTTACTGCCCTCCAGGATCACGCACTGACATGGTATATTAAGTATTGTGTTGATGATCTTGTAGTAATGCTAGCAGAGACTAAGGATGCTTTAAGAAAAGAGTTTAGTAAGCCTAAGTCTGACTCGCAGTCAGTGGTTGGATTTAAGGAAATCATGATGAGGGTTGATGAAACACCTTGGGATTTAGATCAAAGGTTGAAGTGTGTGATCAACGAAGCTAATATGTAGCTCACAGATGGTCAAAATATTGAATGGTTTATAGCCTCACTTATACCCCTTGTGAGGATTTCTCTATCACAACAAAATATAGGAACTCACGTAGAAGCCTTGGAAATCATGATGAGGTTGCATGCGTCACCTATTCAGGACGTGACTTTGGGAGTCCAACATCTTCACTCACAGTTGTAGAACCTCTCCTTGGAATTACAGAGCTTGAAAAAAGAGAATGAGGTTAGGAAAGAGGCGCGTAAGGAAGTCTGGTGCCTAAAGTGTAAGAGACAAGGGCATGATAAATACCATTGCCCTGTCTTTGCAAATTATACTATAGGAGGGGGACCACTTCCCCTGAGGCTGGAATCTCCAGCAGGACCAAGTGCGGTGGCCACACTATGGTCCGCTATTTTCTAGGTGGCTAGAAAACACGTAATGAATAATTGTCATTTGCTGCAAAAGTTCATTCAGACACCATAATAGTTGTTCTATGATTTCTGCAAATCAGTGGGCCACGATGAGTGCCACCATTGCAACTAAAAGTTGATGGTGGAAAGAATTCCTACCTATCGAATGCAAGTAGAAACTTGGTCTCCAGATCAGGGCACCGAAGGATCATGTGAAGGATAATAGGGATGAGGATGAGGCTGAGCGGGAGGAGGACCTAGTAGAGGTTGTGGTCAGGTTATTTTCTATAACTATGGGACAACAGGGCACTACGCGCAGGAGTGCCAAAACCAAAAACGCTCGTGCTATCAATACTACAGCCAGTTTGACCACACTATAGAATAATTCCCTACATTGACAGCTAAGATGTAGCAGGAAAAGGTGCAACCTCATAAACCTACGTAAAACTTACAAATGATGAGATTTGAGCTCTGCAAAGAAGATTACAATGTGAATATAGTGTTGAGGAGCCGAATAAAGATTGGCGATGAAAAGGGAAAATAGTGTGAAGAGGATGGATGGGTCCGTAGGGCCACAAAAAAGGAAGTTGATTTTTATCTGGCATGCATGAAGGAAACATTTATGGAAGCCAAGAAAAACTTCACTGAGGGCTCCACCTCAGGAAACCAGAGCAAGTTACCAAAAACCAACACGCCTACAGAAGGTGATCCCTCTATGCTTACCATGTTCTTGGAGACCTGCATGAAACTTTTGCGCGATAGAAAGGCTTTGAAAGGCATGTAGGAATTGATAAACAAATGTGCTGGTAAGGAAAACGCCCCTGATGGACACTGCGTAGTCAGAAAGATTGGAAAACATAAGGCAAGAATAGGGCGTGAGATGAGGCTTACTGCATAGATAGAAGATCATGAGATGGACTAGGTTATTCTAGATCTAGGGTATGACGCGAATGTTTTTCATAAACAGACATGGGAGAGAATGGGGAGAGCTGCACCATAGTGGTCTTTGATCTAGCTGAGAATGGCAAAGCAGCAGAAGATCATCCCTATGGGGAACCTACATGGAGTAGCGGTGGATATAGAGGGTGTGAGTGTGATGGCTGATTTTGAAGTAATAGAGATTTTTGATGACATGAACCTGTACCCAACACTCCTTGGAATTGACTAGGCCATTGATATGAATGGAGTCATCAACTTAAAAAAGATGACGATGTCGTTTGAAAGGAAATCACTTCGGGTTGTAGTACCATTGACCCCATAGAAGGGATGCACTATACTAAACCAGTCCACGACTACAAAGAGAGTGATGATGACTTGGATAAAATCTACAAAATATGTGTGCGAGATCAAGACTAGATTAATCCAACAACTGATGGATGGATTGCATGGGACTAGGAAAGTTCCTGCACCTCAGATTTAGATGAAGAGTTGGAACACTAGCAGAATAGGCTACATCAAGTATCTACACTACGTTGCACCATGATGACTAAATTGATGCACTGTGTGTCATTGGAGGTAAGAAATTTACCCTATGATGATGGTTTAACTGATGTAGATAAGTTTTGGATACCTTTGAATGAGAAGTCCTTGAGGATCATTGATTCCAAGAACTAGATTTGGTGTTGCGTGCTATGCTCGAATGATGGTGGGGTACGCACAAGAATAGCTTTGATGAATGGTGAGATTAAAAAAGGATGATGAGGTTACGATTTGATCATCCTAAAATTCAATTGACTGAGAAATACGATGGGAGAAATGATCCACGCAATCATTTAACAAAGTGGACTAAATATTATGGAACGAAGCCGCATTTAGAGTGGGTGCACTTATTCTATCACACTTTGGATACAATTCCTATGAATTGGTATCTGGAAACGAAGTTCAGCCATGGCACCATGGAGTGGGATATATTAAGGGAAGGATTCTTAATGACCTTCAGTTTTGAAGATGGGTTCAACAACATTGATGAAGCTTTGCAAGAGATGAATGCATCGATCTTCAGAATTCCATAGGAACCTTTGGAGTTGGTTCAACCATATTGCAGCACCCAGTTGCATCATGTAATGGAATGCTATAATGTGACCACTGAGGGGGAGGATGAAGATCCAAGAAATATCAATATTCTAGAGGCAGAAGGTGATCATGAAGTTGAAGGTCCACAAATAGAGAATTCGAACATCACCGCGCCATTGAAAACCAAGCAAGTGAACAATGGTACTAAAGCAGAGTCAAAATTAGTGAAGTTTGGGGATTACTGGGCTGAGGCCATAGTGGATAAAGTTGTTGAGTTACTCCGCGAGTACCAGGATCTTTTTCCTACAAAGTTTTTGAACCTAAAGGGCATCATAGGTGACTTGGGTGTGATTAAAATCACTTTGAAACTAGACGTGAAGCCTATTAAGCAGAGGTCATATCGCCTTAATCCCAAATACAAGGAAAAGGTATGCTTGGAGTTGGATAAAATGCTATAATCAGGCATCATTGAACATGTGGAAGAATCTGATTAGGTGAGCCCGATAGTGGTTCAAGAGAAGAAACAGAAGGGAGAAATAAGGATTTGTGTAGATCTAAGGAAACTTAATGATGCATGCGTCCATGATCCTTTCCTAAGAACATTTACTTAAGAGGTATTGGACAACATTTGAGGGCAGGAGGCCTACTCATTCACTGATGGATTTTCTAGGTACCATCAGATCAACATTGTGCTAGAGGATAGGATCAAAACAACCTTCGCGACGTAATTGGGTTATTTCCAATACACCGTAATTCCATTTGGACTTAAGAATGCACCTGCAATATTCTCTCGCACATTTATAGTGGCATTTAAGGAGCTCATTCATAAGTTCTTGGAGGTGTATTTTGATGACTCGATGATGTTCGGTTTAGTAAAGCACCATGTAGCAAGTCTGCGCTTAATGATGGATACGTGTTACAGATACCAGATCATGTTGAATCTAAAGAAGTGTCTATTTTGTGTCCCCTTTCGAATCTTGCTAGGTCATGTGGTGTCCAAGCAAGGGCTAATGGTGGACTATGCCAAGATCATGATAACAGTGAATTTAGAGGCCCCAAGAAGTGTCAAATAGTTGCACGCAATGCTCGGGCATACAGGATATTACAGGAAGTTCATCAATTCTTATGCTTAGATTACACGCCCATGGAGAAACTGCTGAAGAAGGAAGCTACATTTTGTTGGGATGAAGAATGTCGGTGTAGTTTAGATGTTTTGAAGGAAAACATGGTTAACGTGCCGATTTTGGTCTTCCCAAATTGGAAGAAGGAATTCCATGTACATGTCGATGGCTCTTGCATTACATTATGAGCACTACTAACACAAGCCAGTGAAGGAGTGATAGACCACCCTATATCCTTCGAAAGTAGGAAATTATCGAAGGCCGTGAAGAATTACTTAATGACAAAGCATGAAGGGTTAGCTATGGTATATTCCTCGGAAAATCTCAAACACTATCTGTTAGGAGGACAAATGAGTATGTACACAGACCATTCTACCTTGAAATACCTTGTCAATAAGCATGTGCTGGGGGGGGAAGCTTTGCCGATGATTGTTGCTATTCAAGGAGTATGACTTTGAGGTGACTGTGAAGCCAAGAAGGTTGAATGCAGGACCTGACCATCTGTCGCAGATTGAGACAAGAGAGGAGCCTACCAATTTGGAGGAAGGGTTGCCCGATGCGTAGCTCTTCGTGATGAACATAGAAGATAACCACTTTGGAGATATTATTGACTTTTTGACTACAAGAATGGAACCAAAAGGGTATACGAGTCAGCAAAAGAAGGAAATTGTAGTGCAAACAATGATTTTCTTAGTGATTGTACGACATTTATATAAGATGGGTGCATATGAGATATTGCGATGATATGTGCTAGAATTTGAACAGACCTCACTGAAGCTCATGGAGGGGCTGCAGGAGGACATTATGTAGGAAGGGCGAAAATATAGAAGATGGTGCATGCAGGTTTGGACTACGCTGTATAAAGTTTCTAAAGCGTATTTATTGTAGGGAATGTGATGCATGTCAATGAATGAGCATACCATCGTAGAGGGATGAGTTGCCACTGAATCCTCAAGTATCATTGCAGCCATTTGAAAAATGGGAAATTGATTTCATTGGGTGCTATATCACCACCATGACAGAGTATCTAACCATATGGGTAGGGCCACAGCCAGTTAAAGATTGCACTAGGGCTACAACAACAAAGTTTTTGTTTGAATATGTGTTAACCAGATTTGTCTGCCCAAAGTTGTTAATGAGTGATCATGGCACACACTTCCTAAATGAGACAATCAATGCGTTGACTAAGGAGATCCAGCTCTATCATCAGAAGAGCACCCCATATCATCCTCAGAATAATGGATCAGTAGAGGAATCGAATAATATTTTAGAGAATGTGCTGAGGAATATTTGTAAACAGAAGGAAGGAGATGTGCACGTACTTGTAGTGTTATGGGCGTAAAAGACTACTTGTAAAAAGATGACAGGACAGACACCTTTTAGATTACTGTATGGCGTAGAATCTATGGTGCCTATGGAATACATGGTGCCTAGTCTATGCATAGCAGGTTTCGCAGGTATGGAAGATTGCGAAGCCTTAGAAGAATGGATCACGCAATTGATGGAGCTTGAAGAAGACAAATTATTGGCTGGATTCCATCCGAAAGTATAAAATGAATGTGAAAATGCATGGCACAATCAACACATCAAGATGCACATATTGAAAGTAAATGATCTGGTTTTATTATATGATAGCAAGTTCGCTAAGTTTCCGAGAAAATTTCAGATGCATTGGCTTGGGCCATATTTTATGAAAGAGATTACAGATGGAGGTACAGTTCAGCTCATGAAGCTGAATGGAGAACCTTTTTCGAGAAGGGTGAATGGAAGTCAATTGAAGCCATATATCGGGGATTTGAATCAATGACTATATGATGGTAGGATAGTCTTAGTTCTCTAGACAATTTTAGGAAGAATGGGACTATAAACTACACTGCCAGGGTTGGAGGACTACACAGCAGGTGAGATCTGTGGAAAATGGTGACGTTTCAGTGTAAGAAGCTACACGCAGGAAGTTCTACTATGGAGGGAGGTGTCATGCAACACAATAGGAAAGTGACTGTTGGAGTCACTGTTCATGCTTTGACAACTAGAAGAATGTTAAGAGGATCTCGTTGTTGACATTTAAGGCCAAAATCTTTGAATATCTATCTCCAAACCAGCATTAATGATCAAATTTTGAGGGGAATGGTCGGATTTGAATTCAAAAACCCATATAAATAACACGTGCCAATCCACGAGAGAACACTTTTCACCCTTAGAGTTTTTGAGTTGTGTTGTATGTTGCTTATGAACCGATCGTTTTTTGAGGATTTGGTCACGAGCCCTACATTTGACAATTTACCAGAGTTGAATCAAAATTGGTCCTTGAAACCATGTTAGGACCAAGCCCTGCTGAGAGTGTGAGCACTAGGGGAGATGTCACATATGAAGGAGTTGCTCCAGAGGTAGTGAGTATGGAAGCTCCGGCTCCTTTGCCTATGGGGCGGAGGTCACCTAGGCCAAATCCTACCCCTATTAGAGAAATGCAAAAACTAAAGAAGGATAAATAGAAGAAGCTAGTGCTGGTACTTATATCACCAAGAAAACACTTTGCAACTCAAAAATAGAAGAAAGACAAGCAGCCCAAGAGGGTTGTCAATTTGGAGGCCAAGGAACGACAAGACAACGAGGACATAAACGCTGAGAGAATGGAGCCCCTTACCAAGTTGTCTAACTACATCTCTCTACAAAAGGGGAAGGAAAAGGTCACCAAGGACCCAGACTTGGAAAAATTTGTCATTTCTATGCCCCTGCTACTAGAGCAGGTTTCCTTCGAAGGTCCGCACCTTGCACGGATCCCCCTGTTGAAAATGGAAGATTGTGATCTGGCAGATCCTGAGCGGTTCCCTCACCTAGTGACATCCAACTATATGAAGCGCATCTACTACCCATAATCAGGTGTCACCAAGCTAGAGATGGTGGAATGGATTTGCGAAGTAGAGAATTTGAGACTGTTGAAGCTGTTGTATGTGACTCATTATCACCGCACCACTATCAAACACAAATTGTGTGCCTCAATTACTTACTCTAGTACAATATGGGTGCTTATGGCTAGGAGGGTCTATACCCATCACTGACATGCTCATCCACAGGATCACACACCTGCCACCTAAGGGTTTGAGTCTGGTCAAGGAGTTTAGCGGAAAGACAGGAGAAAATGATTTGGAAAATAAGAGGAAGAAGGAAGTTTCGCTTGTGAAAAATTTGCGCAGATACTCAATCACTTCTATAAATGACCATGTGGTGCAAATTCCCACAGAAATCTTAGCTAGGAAGGTAATGAGGAATTTTTACAGAAACAAAGTGCCAGTGCCCAAGGTTGTCCTCAACCTTGTACATGTAGTTGTCAGCGTATTCTGTGTTCAAGGTTGACTTCCACCAAATTTACATTAAGACACGGAAGGACCCACAACTTAAATGGTATGATTTACCATATTTGGTCATCGATACAAACATATCGGAGGTAATCAAGCGATGACCAGTAGAGTGGTGCACCCCATCAAACCTCGATGCCGAAACAAGTAAGGGCGTAAAAAACTCGACAACAAAGAAAATAAAAGATGTAGCCAAGCAGCTTGCATAATCTCTGGCCACGCAACGAAAAAATGAAGCTACATAAAAGGCTAGGATGGAGAAGGAGTGTGCTTCTAAGGAGCAGGCTAAGGAAGAGAAGTGTGAATCACAGAGAAGCATTAAATCCCCCTTGCCTACGACTGTTACATTACCAGAAGGTTCCCTATGCACAGAGTTAGCTGACGATCGTATCATCTTAAGTACCCTTAAGAAAATCAGGCTAAACATTGCAACACTCCACAATGAGCTTCTTCATGGACAACAGGAAGGGTGATGGAGGAATTGAGAGATCAGGAGAATCGTGCTCTCAATTTGCTCAGTGAATACAGTGTGAACAACAAGAAGATGGTCATTGAGAAAATGCAGGCCTTGAAGGAAAAGGACACAATGCAGGCACAAAGTTCCACGATGGAGGCTGCTATTGCAGAGGCATGCAAAATAGTTTTGGAACTTCACATTCCATAGGATGCACAACTGGAAACTAAGATATGGAAGTTAGCTCAAGGAGTGCGTGAGGTGAAGGCAGAAGTTGGACGAGTTCAATTTGAGCTCAATATGAAAATCATGGAGCTGCAACTAAAGTTGTAGCCTACGACTCTGCCTGAGGTCAAGGAGCAGCACAGAGCCACCATAAAAGAAGAAATGCCCACATTGGATGCCGCAGTCCCTGATTTATCAGCCTTATTCGAGCAAGATATGGAATTGGTCATGACTCTATAGGAAGAAAAAAACCTCTAGATATTGAATACAGAGCTTCACAAGTTGCAGAAGAAGTACAATGAGGTCAGGGCAACAACATTCTCAATTTTTCCAGCATAGTGCCTCACCAAGTTGGAGGAGGGGAAGCAACTCCTCGCATAGGTAGAAGTAGACTAAAAGAAGGAGGTCATGACTAAGGCTAGGTTGGGACCTTGGCTAGAAGAATCTTACCAAGTCGCAACCAACATTCCGTAGAAGTTGACGGGCTTTTAATAGACCCAACAAACGATGAAGCTAGCCATAGAAAGACCAGTTGCCGAGCAACTAGTGGAAGAAGTCAAGCAGGCAGCTACATAGAGCATTGTTGAGGTTGCAGTAGTGCAGGTCAAGCTATGGGATCTTTGCAATAAGATTTTAGTGCTAACCGAGTGACTCGAGGGCAAGTCAAGATCGTTTTTTTTGGGGCCTATTGGGATCGGGTTACCTAGGTCAGTTTTTGGGTTAAAAACACAAGTATTGATGTAAATTTTGGTAAAAGAATGTAAAGTCTCTATGTTTTGTGGATACTGAGTGCATAAGTAATTAGGAGTAAAAGGGGTTGTAGCCCCTGATCTATGTAAAGTTGAGTCAGTTTTCAGATCCACCCATGGTCCGCGAACCATGGGATTGTATAAATAGGAGTGTCTTAGAAAGTCTAAGACATAATCTGATGATGATGGATGTAATGGGTCAATAGAAGATAATGTAGAGAAGTGATTCATAGAGGAGAAGAAGGCTCTATTATTGAGTGCATAGAGGCCTAGAGTAGTCTCCGCAGCTGAGTGCACGGACCCTTGCAGGTGAGTGCGCAGGGCATTCTTGAGTCTGTAATACCATATTGAAGATTAGTAAAGAAGACTGTTTGAAGAATTATTGTGTTTATCTGTTTACTTCTGCTATTTATGTTTGGGATATATACTGTGATTGAATAATGTGTTTATGAAATATTGATCTATTGATGTGCAATGCTAATGGATGAGTTTCAATAACTGTACGCAATGCATGTTAAGTACTTTCGCGAAGATTATAATAAGTTATTATATTTTTGTTAAATACTTAAGTAGATTTGCACAAGCTTTGATCTATGGTTATTTTCTAATGTGCGTAAGTGGATTATTCAACGGTTAAGGGTCCACAAATACCTATCATAGACTTTCGCGAAGGTCTAGAGGCCACTTAAAGGAAGTTGCAGTACTGAGCCCTAGGGGCTTAGAGATCTGCGCGAAGGGAGATCTAGGGCAATAAAAGACATCACACTGATCTTTGGATGTGGAAACTTGGTTCCAACATCCCCCCATACTTCTTTGAGTGAGACTTCAGCTTGCGCTATGCAGGCTGATGTTGAAAGGGCTAGTAGTATAGGGTTTTCTTTGGCACAATTAACTCTGAACCTGGGTCAAGACCCACTAAGCCTACAGTGTACCCAATTCTCTATCCCAAACTTACTTCTAAGACTCACTAAGACTCAACTATTTATAGCTTTCCTAATACAATACCATGGCCCCCAAATCATGGGTGAGTCTTCAAAACTGACCAAAAACAAGGGGATAAGGCCCCTTTAACTCTATGTATTTGTGCTCTTCGTTTCCATATTTTGTGGAGACTTTACATCATTTACAAATTCTTTAAAAAATGACTAATTTTAGTTCAATTCTACCCCTGGGGACTCCATCCCAACAATATTTCAATTAAGTTGTGATGCCCTTAGTTCATTTGCTGATTTAGATCATCCTATATGTATTATTCTTCCATGAAATTCATATCTTCTTCTTTTTTTTATTATTCTCTTGAACACATAGAGTATCTGATGGTGAACATGATGGGACTTCCTCAATGTCTAACTCTAATGTCTTCTCTCCATCAAGTGCAACCCATGATTCTTTTGTATCATTTGAATAATCTTCTTCTAGATGTTGTGCTTCAATAAAATTAAGAGAATCTCTTTTTTTCAATACTCTTCTTGAGCTAAGATGAATACCATTTATATCAAGAGGAGTTGTTTGGAAGTGTTATAGCTCAACATTGTAAGTGGGTTGAGTTACTTCCTTGTGTGGGTTTGGAAATGGTGGTACAAGTAGTTGAGTGGGAGTGTATCTTTGAGATGGATGTGTTTGAGGTTTTCGTTGCGCTGGATGTGGATGGTAGGGATAAAATGGAGTTGGGTATCGAGAGTATTGAGGAAAATATTTAGGATATTGAGGATTTATTCCATAAGTTCCTTGCCAACCTTGTTGCCAAGATTGGTTTTAGGGTTGAGATGGCCAAGGTTGGTGAGGAAAGGGTGTGTTCC
This sequence comes from Pinus taeda, assembly GCA_000404065.3. Lineage (NCBI taxonomy): Eukaryota > Viridiplantae > Streptophyta > Pinopsida > Pinales > Pinaceae > Pinus > Pinus taeda. The sequence continues at coordinate 158,670 of APFE030093552.1, read as the reverse complement.
AATTACTTTGATATTGTTGCACATATCATTGAAATTGTGAATTAGATATTTGCATCATACCAGGTTGACAAGGTTTCCATGGTCTTCGCAGAGCTACATAAGGTAGTTGCATTGGTGATTGACTTCCTGCATTGTCATCTTGGTAAAATTCCTTCAACCTCGGTAATGATGGGAAATATATAATAGCATGTGATTCTTCATGGAAAACACAAATATCAAAATCTTCTTCTTTTTCATCTTGTATTCTTAACATTTCTACTTCTTTACTTAGATTTCTAAGAATTTATGTTTTAAAGTTACCAAGAAAATCTCCAAGTTTAGCTTGACTTATTGATCTTGAAGTTGATTTACTTACTCTTACCCTTCCTTTTGATATGTTCTTGCATGTTTCTAACATTTATTCAAATGATAATTGGTATACATCACCTCTACTCATGAGATGAAGGACCACTCATCCTTAATTATTCCAAATAAGAGGTTTTTAGTGTGCCAAATCCTAAATGATGTAATTTTTCCCTCTTAACATTATACATAAATATCTCTATTAGACCCTCAAGGATCTCATCTTCTTTTTTAGTCTTCTAAATATTTCTTCTTTAAAATCACGATATTTGTATTTTCTAGAAATATCTTTTGCATATCATTCCATGATCTTATTGAATTAGTCCCTAAGCTCAAAAACCATTAAAGAGCTATATCCTTCAATGTTTCTAGAAACAATCTCAATTTTTGAGTGTTTAATAAGTAACCATAAGATCTACAAAGGAATCAAATTCAAATAGAAATGTTTTTGGATCCTCTAATTACCTCATACCATGGAAGTTGGGAAGGAAAGTGTTGACGGTGTTGGATCCACAAACATTCAAGGGGTATCCTCGATATTATGTCCTAATTATACCTCACACCATTTGGGATAGGAGCCCCATCCAAAATGTGGCTTTATTTCTAGTTATCTTAAAGATATGCCTAAACTCTAACTGTCAGCAAGAGAGAGGAATGAAAATGTTCCTTTGGAAAGAAAGGGTGGTGTTCTTGGTAAATGTTCAATCATATATGTGTCAAAGTTCTTTCACTATAGAGGGGAGGAAAAGTTAGCCTCTAAGAGAGAGGTAGTAGTACCACACTAGTAGATACACACATGAACAGGAAGGATTCGTACAACATAAAACCGAATAGTCGACAAAGATGTGATAATTGATGCAACCGATGTAATGAGGAATATTTTTCTAATATCAAACATAGTAGTCCACAAGGATGCAACAATGATAATAGAAATTGCATCACGTTTTTATTATGATAAGTACCAAAATAGTTCAACTACTTTAGCATAGATGAAAGAAAACATGAATTACAAACATTCACAGAATAGTATTACAAATATCCATAATTCATCCATGAAGAACATGTTGGCTGATAATACTTCTTATATTAATTCAAATTTCCAAGACATATGTATACAATGAAAATCACTAGCTCCAATAGTGGAGCATTGGAGCCACTGATTTCTCCTGAAAATAGCTACCTTATCTCTCTAATGCCTTGCGGGAGGAGCCAGGGTGAAAAGTTGTTTGCTCTTACAATGATGGTGTATATATAACAACAACGAAGTGATGCTTCACCTTATGACTCTTCATCTACCCTAATGACCATTTGACTTCCTATGACTTTTCAAGTTTACATGACTCTTCATATTCCATACATGTCGTTTGGACTTCCACTTTACAATACATTTTTGAAACATAATTTACATCATTAACCATAATGGTGTGGAATGTGACAACTCATGACATGACATGACATGACACTGCTGACGCAGAGTACTTGATGATGTGGAAATATTAAGCCACTGGTGCTACTCTATGCTACGGGTCTACTTGAGAATGCTCTTCATTTCACCTTTACATGGCTTGGTGATAAGGGATCTTCAATGATCTCAAGTCTTGAACGGTGATCGCAAATGTGTGTCCCTTTTCTTTATATTGATTGATAAACTTGTGCACTGATCTAAAATATGGTCTTTTAGCATGTTGCACTACTTCATCTCCTTCTTCATCATCTCGCCATGGAATAATAAGGTACCTATGTATGAAATTCACTCGTGATGAGACAACATTAGTAGGAAACCCAGTAGTCTAAGATTATGAATAAAGATCCATTGATTAAGATGAAGCTAGATGGAGAGCTAGGAAAGGGGCTCATTGACTGCAAATTTTCATAGTTCAAGTAGTCAAGGGGAGCCTTGAGACTACACAGTGTGCACTTCAGGCTGGACTGAGGGAACAAACTGTGTAGTTTTGAGGGTCAGTGTGACATGCTGAGGGGGTGAGCACTAGGTGATCACATTGCATAGTTCAGGTAGACAAGAGAGGCTAGTAAATTATGCAGTTTTGTAGTTTAGGAGCTCAAGCATGAGCTTCAAGCTAGAGATTTTGCAATGCACAATTAAGGCTAGGTTGGGAGAAACAAATGCACAATTCTAGGTGTCAAGGCCAAGGCTTGAGCATAGAAATTGCATAGTGCAGCAATCTTGGGAGGCATGAAATGCATATTGCATAGTGCCAAGAGGCAGCGTCACAATAGAGGACTGAGACTGTGTAGCACACATTTCAGGGAGGTCGATTGAACCTAGGTTGCTTGGTAGGGATTTTCTGAGAAAAATGAATAAGTGCAGGATGAGTGAGGCTAACATGAACAATGATAAAACTTTGACTATGATCACACCCTTAGAATAGTTGAAAAAAAAAAAAATAGATCATCCAGGACACAAGTTAATGCATTTCTCTCCATGTGACAACTTTACGAAAAATTTATGACAAGTGAGACATTTAAGATACACTTTGTAGCGACACTTGTGCAACAATCCTTAAAACATTGGAAATGAGTGTGACGGGAATTTGAATGGTTAGAACAACTCATTTCCACCAGGGTGACTTATTTAAACCACTAAAACAAGCTTATATACATGTAGAGACAACTGACATGTGAAAAAACAACATTTTTGCTGTTATCACCCCAAGAAACTCTCCTAGGTTGTAGCCCATAGGTGCTCGGGAACATTACAAACTCAACTTAATGTTGGAAATGGATGAATGGAAAGAATGATGCTTATTCAAGCCAGATAATCATTTCTATTTTGCTTGAATCCATACATGCGTGAACACCCCCAGACTACAAGGCTTTAGACCACCAATTACTCACAATTTCAGGATTGGGTGAATATGGAGAATACTGACCACACCAGCAGATGCATAGGACCCTGTGATGGCCGATTGTAACTAGTAAAGAGGTCTACAAATATAATTCCCTAATGTACAGACAGGATGAAATCTCTATGGTATTAGGTAAAAAGAAACCTGAAAAAGTCATTCACTAATACATGCAACACCTTAACACAGAGGTAGGATGACATCTCCTCTAATGCTAAACATCAAGAGTTCAGGAAAACCACATATCAGGCATAACCTAGAATAGAATGAAAATGGAAAGTGAGCAATTAACAACAAAAGAAGCTTGTATTAGCTGAAAATGAAGACAAGACGTTGCAAGTATCAAAACAGTTACAGTCTCCAGAAGATGAATCTTACATCAAAACAATAACCATCAACCCTGATTACATCTTGTTTCTGGGTATATATAGAGTTTCATTACAAAGGCGCTTGGCCATTCTAAGTATAGAGGATTCATAATTGACCACCAACTGCTCTAACTGCTCGATGGAGATTCTGAGTGCGTTTTCTTTCTGTAGTGGATGGATGTGATCTGTTCCTGCGCTCTGTTGTCCTCTCGGGCAGGGGGAGTGTTGTGCAGAATGAAATTCAATAACTATTTAATGCCTTCACCTACTTGGGCTCTATCCTTTTCTTTCTCAGCCATATTGTTTTTTCAAGGCGGTTGTTGAGGAGAAAATCCACCGAGTATTGGTAAACAAGTCACCTTCATCCTTCAAGTGCTCAAAACAGTCAAGGTACGTGAACTGCAAAGCGGGTGGAACAGTCAGATGGAGGAGTAATATCAGCCGTTAGATTGGGCAGATCGATGATAGGGATTACTTGTCAGGGAGTACTAGGAGATATGGAAGTGGAGTGGATGCAGGCCATTGGATGTCGGGCGGAAAAATCCAATGGTCATCGGGCATCGAAGATGCACGAAGTTTATTGGGTGGGAAGAGCAGTTTTGGTGGTAGGCAGTATTGGTCACACTGCCTTAGGGCATAAGGTGGTAAACTGTAGTGGTGCACGATACAATTTAAAGGATGATGTATGGCAATGGAGGGGAGGGGAAAAACACCCTCCATCGCACAGTAATGCAGTGTTATTTCAAGGGCGCGAGGAGAACGGATGCCGTCCGATCGTGGCAGATGCGATTGAATGGTGGGTATTTGATTGCGCAGGTTACATTATCTGATGTGACAGGAGCCATTGGATCAGCGAGGAGAGTGAATGGCTACGATTTAAAGGTGGGGAGGGGGTTACGGGAGTGTGGGATCATGTGGACATGGTTAGATGATTTTTTAAGCTTCGCGCTTGGGGCCTGATGGAGCATGGGTTTATACAAGGCTTTAGAGGAAAAAACGGAGGTAGTGGGGGTAGAAGAGAGTAGGTGGGATAAAGGAGGAGAGTGAAGATGACCATTTTGAGTTTCCTTTTGAGCATTATTAATATGACCAGGCCTATATCGGCTTTCAAAAGACCATGGTTATAGCAGAGATAACACTGGCTCCTTCTGGGGATGAGATCCTCCCTGTGAGATCTTAATAACTATAGACCAATGCCTTTCCTGTGAAAACCAAATTAGAAAAATTTCCTAGTGTTCCATTTGGCATGAAGTCTTATTGAGCCTACACTAAAAACTGATAAAATAACATATTTACAACCTTAAGGCCAGAAGACTGTAAGTAACATACATTTTCAAAAACCACCCATTAAATGGGCCACCAAAAACTATCTCCCTTCCCATACTTTGCAGTATGAAGGTATTGTTCCCTTGGATCTGAGAAATGATAAAAGGCCCTATCCAGAAAGTGTGAAACTTCCCATGGTTGCCTTTCTTCTCTTTCAGTGCATCCCACTTAAGAATTAAGTCCCCAACCTAAAAGTTATTTGTTTTTGTACTTCTGTCAAATGCTTGATTGATCTTCTTCTGATGTGCCACAAACCTTTCAACTAGCTCTTCTCTGATTTGATGTACCTCTGCTAAATCAATGATCCTTTTTTCCATGTCTTCTTCCTCATTCTCCTCTTCTTGTAGGAACTTTGCCACAGGGAGAGTTAACTGGATTGGGAATACCACCTCAATGCCATATACTAGCTTGAATGGAGAATTCCCCATGGATTTCTTGATGGTCGGTCTGTCAGCCCACAATGCATACTTGAGCTTAGAATCCCAATTATTTTTGTTATCTTCAAACAGCTTTCTAATTATCCTTATCAAACTCTTGTTGCAAGATTTTGCTAGACCATTGCCTTGAGGGTAATATGAGGTGGAATGAACCAGTTTAATGCCCATTGAATCACACATGTCCACCAATTATTTTTCCCTAAAGGCTGCTGCATTGTCTATAACCAATTTATGTGGACAGTCAAATTTGGTGAAGGTATTCTCTGTTAAAAACTTCATGACCACATGATGATCAACCTTTCTGGTAGGGATTGCTTCAATCCATTTAGTGAAGTAATCTATGGCTACTAGGATCCATTTGTGTTGGCCACTGGAATATGGATTGATTTCTCCAATGAAATCCAAACCCCATTGCTGAAAAGGGCCACTAGCATGTATGGCTTTTAAGGGCAGGGATTTCAATTGTTGCTTCGCTTCAAAACGTTGGCACCTGTCACAATATTTAACAAATGAAAAGACATTAGAAAATAAGGTAGGCCAATAGTACCTAGTTGTGAGGATCTTGTGAGCTGTATTCTTCCAATAGTGATGTCCTCCACATATGCTGGAATGAAACTGCTACATAACTTTCACGAATTGTTCTTTGTCGAGAAACCTCAAAAGAATTCCATAGGGGTCCCTCCAGTAGAGTAGGTTTTCACGAATGCAATATTTTGTTGCCCTGAGTTTAATAGTTTTAGCTTGGCCTGGACTAAGGTCTCGAGGAACTTCTAGCTTCAGCAAGAATTGAGCTATTGCAGAGTACCAGTCGCAGGAAGCTATATTTTCTGCCAATGACTGATTTTTCCTTGGTTCAGTCATTTCTTCATCTGTCTGACCATTCTCTGAAATTGTGCTTATGAAATTTATGTCCAGCATTCTGCAATCTTCTTTAGCCATTAGTCTGGCAAGGCCCTAACCTCTGACAAGCCTGGTGGGTTTCAATTCTATATTAAGTTCAATTAGCTTTGCAATCCATTTGGCCCTTCTTCCATCAGAATCAGGCTGCATTAGGACATATTTTATTGGAGAAAAAGGTACATATGCAATTACCTTAGAATGCAAAATGTAAATTCTGAAAGCTTTCAGGGACTTGATTAGAGCTTATGCTTGTTTCTCAATGATATCATACTTCAGTTCAACTTCCCTTAATGTTTTGCTGAGAAATACCACTGGATGCTCTGAACCATCCTCATTTGCCTGTAATAAAACTGCTGCAAGGGTGTCTTCTGAGGCAAATGAAAATATATGGAACTCCTTGTTATAATCTAGAATGCTTAAAGTAGGAGCTCCCATAATAGCTTTCTTAATGGACTCAAAGGATCTTCTTGCTGCATCAGTCCATTTGATCTCTGAATCCTTTTTCAACATGGAGGCAATATGCTTTACAAGTTCTGCAAAATTTGGTATAAAACTCCTTACAAAATTTTATCTTTCCCAGAAAGGACTAGATATCCTTCTTTGATATCGGTATAGACAAGGTCTATATCGCTCTTACTCTTTATGGGTCAATTCGGACACCTGCAGGAGAAACATGTCCTAACAACTTGCCTTCTTCTAAAGCAAACTATGACTTTTTAGGATTCACTGAAATCCCAAACCTTCTGCACTTCAAGAACAATTTCTTCAAATGTTGCGGATGGTCTTGATGGCTGCTGGAGTATATTGTTACATCATCAAGGTAGATAAGGACAAACTTATCCTTCTCTCCTACGAATGCTATATCCATAGCTCTCTGAAAGGTGGCTCCAACATTCATCAGCCCAAAAGGCATCTTGGAATACATAAAGGGCCCCAAGGAGTGGTGAATGCAGTGTTTTCTTAGTCATCTAGATGTACAACAACCTGATTATACCCTGAAAATCCATCTAGGAAAGACATCACTTTGGCTCCTGAGACCTTTTGCAGAAAATGCTCCATCTTGGGTAGAGGATAGTTGTCTTTCTTAGATAATTTGTTTAATAGTTTCTGAAATCAACACAGAGCTTGATTTCTCCACTTTTCTTCCTCACCACTACCAAATTGGCCACCCATTTTGAATATCTAAGAGGGACTATGATTTTAGCAGCCAAAAATTTCTTGATTTCCTCTTCAGTCAGTGGGAGGAGCAAAGGATTTATTGGTCTCAGCTTCTACTTGAAAGGGATGGTGTCTTTCTCTAAAGGAATTTAAGGCTGGATGATCTTTTTGTCATATGTTTTCAAGTCGCTATATTCCCAGGCAAAGACATCAATAAATTTCCTCATTAAATTTCAATACTCAGAACTATGGTCAGCAGATAGATGAGTGGATAGATTTATGTATCTTGGATGATATGGACTCCCTATGTTATGCTTATAGACTGCGGATTGGTCTTCTTTTTGGGCAGCCTTATAAGGCACATCATTCTGGTCAAACAACTTTTCTAAAGGGACTAAACCCTTAGGTATACGATTGTTGGGCAATTGGAAAATGTTATATTTACCAATTTTGTTTCTAAGCTGGGACTGGGGGTTTTCTTCCAAGGCTTCATTCTCTTGGTCAATTTGTATTTCAGAAAATTCATCAATAACTTGAAGAACTCTATTTATTTCATCATCATCTTCAAAAACTTTCCAATGCTAGACATTATCAGGCAAGGATGGTCTGTATTTCATCTGAACTTCATAAACTAGTCTGGGAGGCATGGGTGGGATAAACATGCTAGCAGACACGGCAAGGGAATCAACAAGCTGATTTTTGACTATGGGGATATAAGAGATACAAAAGTTATCAAAAAAATATTTGAGTCTCCATACCTCATCTCTGTATGATTTCAGTCTTGGGTGCTTTGCTTGAAACATTTTGTTCACTTGCTGAATGACAAGATCAGCATCTCCAAACACCTTTATGTTTCTGATTTCTCTGTCTTTAGCTGCATTAAGACCCAATATCAGAGCCTCATACTTTGCTATATTGTTGGTGACTTGGAAAGCAAACTTAAAAGATAGATGTGTGCTTTCTTGTTTTGGAGATATTAGCACCACCCCTGCTCCTGCAGTCTCCCTTGAACATGCTCCATCAAAGAACATCTCCCAAACCTGACTTCCTTGTTCTCCCTCAGCTTGATTCACTAGTTTTTTGATCTGCATTGAGGCCTTCTGGGATTCTTCAATTTGGAGAATACAAGCTCCAAAATCAGTGTCCACAGCATAAATGGGATGATTGGAAGGATTCTTCTCATCACTAATGATGTAGGCCAGTTGTGCTTCTCTGTACAATCTCCTACTTTCTCCTCCAAAAACTGTGACAGTGGCATAAGATAGATCATTCTGTAATGTCCCACCTCGTCTCTTAATCAATCATCTGTACAACAGCATGTCAAACTTAGGAGGGACATCTGCTACCACAATGCCCATCACTATGCTCTTCATGGGCAGCTGAGTTAGTGTAGTGGCTAGGTCTTTGATCAACCCTAGGCATTTTACCTTTCTTGAATCAAATGAGAATAAATCATGATATGGTCTGGTGATATCAAGGCCTAACTCTTCCATGACAGCTTTAGGCATTATATTGTGGCTAGCCCCTATGTCTAGCAGGCAATTATGTAGGGTTCTATCATGAATGGTCAAGGAGAGATAAAATGATGGAGAATTATCATCAACAAGTTTAGTCATTGGGCTAAGCACAACTGCAGGCTTATCATCTTGTAAATTGACATAGTCACTGGAGGTTTGTGAAGCTTTTAGCTCAAGAGAATTAAGGATAGGCTTTCTAAAGACTTCACTCCTTACAAGTTCTATCAGAGGTATAGATATTTTTAACTTCTGGATTTCTGATTCAAAGCTAAAAGGGGAATGGGGCTTGTCAAGACCTCTTACCTCTTGAGATGGTGCTTTGAGGATGACTTGATTAGCCATTGGTCCTTTCTATTTGAGATTTTGTTGCTCTATGAGGAAAAAAGCTCTTTGGACAGCATTCTCCTTGACATTGTTTGCTTTTGACCTCAGATTGTATCTTTGCTACTCACCAGTCTGCAGAATAGCCTCTCTGTCCCATTCTTGACTGGTTTGGTCTTGTAATAATGATCCTTCATAGGCAGCCAAGGTTAAAAAGGCAGCATTGCCTTTATCTCCCATGCAATGAATTTCATCCTCTTCTTCAAGTTGTTCCTCATCCATGACTACATTTTGGAAAGGATAGCTTTAACCTTTTGTTTTTCATTTATCTCCTTACCCCTCTGAATGTATTGCAATTTTTCATTTTCTCTTCTAAATGGTTTCGAATTTCTTGGAGCAAATGTGTTTTGAATCCTTGCCTTTCTTGAGTTCTGCTCAATCTTCAGCTTCGATATCTTAGCATCCAATGACTCTATCATTTTAGTCATTTTGTCTAACTTAGGTTTTGAAGATGAAGCAGAGGAAGAAGAAGCCTCACCTCTCTACCTCCTTCTATCAGCATGACTCTTGAGCTTTTCTGTAGCCATAATATTTGATTCCACCTCTAACGCTGCATCCTTCATTTCAGCTAGAGTGGCACATCTTATTTATCGTAACAGTAGGCATAAATCAGAGTCAAAAGCATTGGCATAAGTGAGTTTGGCTAAGGTGGGGGTTGGCTTTACTTCAACTGGTATTTTACTATACATACGGTTAAATCTTTTATTAAAATTAGGCAATGAATCCCCATTTTCCCTCTTAAGGTTTCCAAATTCTGTATGGTAATGTAGCAGGTCTTTCTTATCTACCCAATGCTTCAAAAATACATCGTCTAATGCTTCAATATCTGTTATTAACCTAGGGGCCAACTCTCTAAACCACTTCCTAGCCTCCCCATCAAGGCTATGGAAAAACACTGTCATCCACACATCATCTTCACTGATATCCAGGTTATCAGCATAACTATAAATATATTCAAGGTGTTCTTGAGCTGTTACTCCCTCTGTGCCAATGAACTTAGGCATGTATTTCTGGTATTCTCCTGCAAGCATAGCATTTAAAGGAATAGGCAAGACCAGGGTCCCATACCTAGCAGCCATGATCCCTTCCATCTTCATGGGAGCTTGTTGGCCTGCCATGACTGGGATAGGTGGAAGGATACTGACAGATTGAATGGCAGGAAGCAATGAAATAGGTGATAGAAATTATGGAAAATGATGGACTGTATGGTAGACTTTCTTTGGACTGATATCCAAAGGGGAACTAAATGAACAAAGAGCTTTATGAATCTCTGAAGGTATTTCTTCACTAACAATGTTAGGCTCTATACCTTCAATCTGCACATTCTCAACTATAATTTTCTCTTGCAGAGATACATAAGATTTCTTAGGATTACTTGATCCTGATGCTCATTTCTACAATGTTTTCCTCGGCTTGACAATCTTCTCAGGGTCAGGCACTGGGTCAGCTGGTGATTTATGGGGATTTCTTTGGGTGTGCCTCACAAACTGAGCAAGAACTGTAATGTGGAGTTGCCACTAGGTTGATCCTCTAGTAGAGTCACCAGATAGATGATTAGAACCACAAATGTGTCAAGGCTTTGTCTATCATCAAAGCTGGAACTGTGTTGTTCTCCCAGGGAAGCTAAGCTTTAATCTCCTCTCCTTGGCAATGGCACCAATTAATGTTATCACCCCAAGAAAGTCTCCTAGGTTGTAGCTCAGAGATGCTTGGGAACATTACAAACTCAACTTAATTTTGGAAACGGGTGAATGGAAGGAATGATGCTTATTCAAGCCAAATAACCATTTCTATTTTACTTGACTCCAGACATGCATGAACACCCCCACACTACAAGGCTTTAGACCACCAATTACCCATAGTTTTAGGATTGGGTGAATATGGAGAATACTCACCACACCAGTAGATGCACAGGACCCTATGATGGTCAGCTGCAACCAATAAAGAGGTTTGCAAATCTAATTCCCTAATGTAGAGACTGGATGACGGCTCTCTGGCATTAGGTAAAAAGAAACCTGAATAACTCATTCACTAATACATGCAATACCTTAACGCAGAGGTAGGATGATAGCTCCTCTAATGCTAAACATCAAGGGTTCAGGAAAACCGCAAATCAAGCACAACCTGGATAGAATGGAAATGGAAAGTGAGCAATTAATAGCAAAAGAAGCTTGTATTAGCTGAAAATGAAGACAAGACGCTGCAAGTATCAAAATAGTTACAATCTCTAGAAGTTGAATCTTACATCAAAACAACAACCATCAACCCTAATTACATCTTGATTCTAGGTATATATAGAGTTTCATTACAAAGGCACTTGGCCATTCTAGGTATGGAGGAGTCATGATTGACCACAAATCACTTTAACTACCTGATGGAGCTTCTGAGTGCATTTGCTTGCTGTATTGGATGGACGTGATCTTTTCCTGCACTCTGTTGTCCTCTCAGGCAGGTGGAGTGTCGTGCAGAATGAAATTCCATAACTATTTAATGCCTTCACTTGCTTGGGATTTGTCCTTTTCTTTCTTAGCCATATAGTCTGTTGAAGGGGGTTGTTGAGGAGCAAATCCACTGGGTACTGGTAAACAGGTCACCTTCATCCTTCGGGTGCTCAAAACAATCAAGGTATGTGAACTGCAAAGTGGGTGGAACAGTCAGATGGAGGAGTAATATCAACCGTTAGATTGGGCGGATTGACGGCGGGGATTACTTGGTAGGGAGTATCAGGAGATATGGAAGTGGAGTGGATGCAGGCCATTGGATCTCGGGTAGATAGATCCAACGATCATTGGGTGTTGAAGATACACGAATTTTATTGGGCTGAAAGAGTAGTTTTGGCAGTAGGCAGTATTGATCACATTGCCTCACGGCATAAGGTGGTAAACTATGGTGGCACACGATACCATTTAAAGTATGACGTGTGGCAGTGGGAGAGCGGATGTTGTCCGATCGTGGTGGATGCGATCAAACAGTGGGTATTTGATTGTGCAGGTCACTTTATTTGACGTGATAGGAGTTGTTGGATCAGTGAGGAGAGTGAACGACTATGATTTAAAGGTGGGGAGGGGGTTACGGTAGTGCGGGATCATGTGGACATGGTTACATGATGTTTTAAGCTTCGCGCTTGGGGCCTGAGGGAGCATGGGTTTATGCAAGGCTTTAGAGGAAAAAACAGAGGCAGCGGGGGTAGAAGAGAGTAGGTGGGATAAAGGAGGAGAGTGAAGATGACCATTTTGAGTTTCCTTTTGAGCATTATTAATAGGACCCTGCCTATATTGGCTTTCAAAAGACCATGGTTATAAAAGATCTAACATTTCCTATCTTGCAAAGGGGAGAAAAAATCCTCAAGCAAACACATGGAATGAGTTGCAAAGTCTTTGATGACAATGTAAAAGGCCAAGGAAGGCTCTCAAATTGAGCGTAAGCCAAACTTTTGGAAGGTGTTATAGTAGTGATAACAAAAATATTGAGGGATGTTCTTCATATGCACACTGACATTAATATCTTGAATGGGAAATCCAAGAGGATCTTCTTCATTGTCACCATCTCCATCCATTTCTTCTACCTTATAACAAAACTCTTCTTCTCCTACTTGAAAAAGTGGAAGTTGATCTGGCTCTTAGACCACGTGATCAAGTGGGGGGGTTTGGTGTTGGAGAAGTAGTTTTCATATTAAAAAAAATGAATAAGAATGCTAATGTAATGTAATTTTTCTGTTTTTGACATGAAATATGCCTAATGAAATTTTTGTTCTTGCAGAAATTAAAAGAAATGAATCAAATATGGAAGGAAACAATGCATACTTGGACACCTCCATGACAACGGTGCCAAACTGTGATGAGCCCTAGTATTGCAACAAGAATTCTGCAACTCCCAAGGTTACCAACTCAAATTATCAACCTGGGGTTCATACAAACTCGTTACAGTGGCTACAACACCCTCCAAAATTTTGGCCTACATCCAATTTCAGAGCCTTCCTTGGGTTTTTCCTTGATGTTTGAAAGCACTCGGGCTCATCCCATGAGATCATGTTCAGTCTTTTCACCCTCCTTGCTTGACCGTTCAACATACATTTTTTTGCATGTTGGTCACAATGTAATGGTTGCAGTCATGTTCTGGCCATGCACAAGGTCCACCTTCATGTGTACAAGTTGTATTCTCTATGTAAACATTCGTCACACTCATACAAAATTTTAATGCACTATCGCATAAGCATCGTCACGGTCATACAACAATCTATCACAAGTGTTGTGCTTGTCACTCGCACCCTCGGCCCATCACACTGAGTATATGTTGTCTTGATGATTTGGGACGTCTTTTATTCAGTCATGTTTAGTGTGTGTTCGTAAGGTATCATATGTACGAAGTCACTCATTCATACACTTGGTCATTTTGTTGAAACTCTGTCGACCAGACCATCGAACATAATTCAGACATCCATTGAGCTTCATTGCGTAGTTTCAACTCTCAGTGATTATGTATTGTTGCCTAGAATTGCACAGATCTTGAGGCTTCCTCCTAGGAATTCTACATTGTACAACCTTGGAATTGACTCGATCGACTGTGACTCAGAATAACATAGAATTTTCCTAGCAATCCATTTCAATCTGTGCTTCCTACAAGCACATCAACAAAGCCTGTAGTTGGTGAACCAGAGAGTTTGACCATGCAGTGACCTCTGACCTCACTCCTCCAAACATTTGTGCAAAATATGCCACACTGTATCCCTCAAAAAATTTCACAGTTTTTCTAGCCAGTCACCTAGTTAGCCAAGCTAGTTCTCACCTAGAAAATTGTATAGATTTCATGAACAATCCCCCAGCTGCCAAACATCCCACTCAGCTCAAAAAATGCACAAGTATGTCTAGCAGGATAGCCTCCTAGAAATTGCACAATTTTTGGAAGCAGCACTCCCATAGCCCGCTGGTAGCTCCCACAAAAATTTGTGCATTTTTTCCAAGCAAGCCTCTTGCAGCTCACTGTCATCTTCCAAGAGGAATTGCGCAGTTATTGTTCCAAACATCCTCTATTGTCTGCACTTATTCCCTCAAGAATTTTTGCAGATCTACCCTCCAGACAAGCCAGATCCAGCAGACAGTCACTGCTAATCCGAATTGTCCATCTTAGTCCCTTAGTGAATTCTGCACAAGTTTCAATACAATGCCTGGAGCCTACATCCCGACTTGAAATCTTCCTTGCATGAATTCAAGAGCCTTGTCCCCTCTCCCAGTCACTTGTGACCGAAGGCGAAAGATAATACATCATGGTAGACTAGGATATTTGTAGATTTGATGTTGTCTTGTCATGAGCGATTACAGATACAGGTACATGGATGAGACATGATAAAACGATGAATGAGATGAATAAGGAGAGCACATGCAAAGAGATTTTTTTGTGAATGGATGAATGAAGAATGCATGCAAGGAGATTTGTTCATGAATATATGAATAAAGAATGCATGCAAGGATATTTTTTTGCGAATGGATGAACATGTGAAGCATGCCAAAGTACAAGCGAAGGAGCGATGTGCACATGTGACATCAAGTGAAAAACAAGACCATCGAAGAATCCGCAAACCTTTCCATGTGGAGGTGAAGCTACAATACACCAAGAGGACATCCATCACTTAGAAACATGATAGCTTGACATGCGCACCAACACCAACATGAACACACTAGCTCTGTCGTGTCGAGTCATGTCATGAGTCATCTTAGCCACATCACTATTGTGGTCCACAATGTTGTAATCAATGTAATGTAATGTGGAAATCCAAGAGACCCGCATGTAAATCTGAAGAGTCATGTAAAGTTGAAGAGTCATGTAAGTCAAATAGTCATGAGGGAAGTCAAAGAGTCACAAGGGCTAGTTTTACCCTTCGCTATAAATACCCCTCATTTGTACATGCAAAAGGATTTTCACCTTGGATCCTCCCATATAACCTTGAGAGTTTGTAATATTTTCTTTGGGGAGCGAGCAATGGCTCCAACATCCCGCTATTGGGATTAGCGATGTAATGGTGTACGGATGTGTCTTGGAACTTTCGCTTAATTCAGAAGCCTGTTAACAGGCCAACACATTTTCACACATGTATTGTAATTGTTTGTAATACTATTCTTTGGACACTTGTAATGCATGTTGCTTTAACCTCTATTAAGGCAGTTGAACTATTTCAGTTTTTTTAGTCAATATGTTGTTGGAAATGTGTTGTATCAATTTCTAACATTGTTTCATCCGCGTGGGCTATCCCATTGAACACTCGATATATTCATTCTTGTAAACATTTTATAACGCTCATCACACTCCTATGAACTATTTTGTTGTGTTTTGTACATGTTATCTATTCACGTTGTGTTTGTGACTGCCACATCCGTGTGGACTACTCCACCAGAAGCCATGCATGTCCTATTGTGTTGTGTGCCTCTGATAGAGTTGGGACTATTCCCTTTCGACTTAAGGCTCACTTCCACCCTCTCCCTCCACAGTGAAAGAAATTTGACACAAGTAACACCAAAGCATTCACAAGGTACACGAACCTCGTTGTTCAAAGACAAAGCAAACCACTCTAACATGGTAACCAGAAAGAGCTAAGGCATATCTTTAATATAATTAAAATGGACAATCATATCAAATGGGACTCCTTCACCAAATGGTGTGAGGTCTAGTTGGGACTTCATATCGGGGAGATCCGTTGAATGTTGGTGGGTCCAACACCGTTAACATTTTTTGCACTAGAAGGAGGGCTAGATGACAAGATGAGTCCTCATAATCTATTTTGAATCTTCACACATCTATCATGGAGTTTGTTGTAGGTCAGCCTCATAAATGTTTGTCCAATGGACATATCTTTCACGTCGAGAGGGAGTTCTAGGATGATTTGTGACAAATCACGTATGATGGTGGAGGTGAAGTGGCCTATCCTGAGCATGTATGTGACTTCCATGCACTCATGGAGAACATGGAAGGTTTTAATTAAACAGAGTTTGTTTGTTTCTCACACACACACTTCATGACCACCCATTGTAATGGTCTAGCACACTGCCTCATAAATCCATTCACTCATTCAAGAAGTTTACCGATCTAATTGAATCTGTTTTTCACCATTTTGATCCTGAAACACTTGATAAAAATTATTTAAAACAAATAAAGGCCCCGCATGAATGACCTATGGATTTTTTGTAGAACTTTTGTCTATTGATGTTTGAAGCTTTGAAAAGTCGGATGAAATTCCAATATCTCATGGACAGATTTGAATATTTACTTATCAAATCACTCTGTCCCAAAATGAAGTTAAAGTTCAAACCCCACTAAGCATACTTTGGTGATGGATCTACGCAATCACAAGTAGACACAATCGTTGTCACAAGTGATTGTCTGCCTTCCCCTCATCAAACAAATTCACCACCATAGAGTGATGTGGGAGAACATGAACACACATATGTTCAACTGTCACATCCTCCAATCCTCACTACTCTCAATATCTGCACTGATTTGGTTGGAAAGCCCATGGGTTTTCATACACACATGTTACCTCTGTAGGTTTTAACCTCGTATAGAAATTAACTACATAAAAATTCTAAAAATAGAAAATAAGCAATAGCGAGAGCATAAAACATAAAACAAATATACATAGAGATTTTCCCCTGGATCCCGAAACCGAGAATACCAGATTGTTTTTCATTTTCTTCCTTTCAATGTCACAATACATATATATTAATGTCGAAGCATCTATAAAACCCAATCCATTAACCCTAGATTAGAACATAACCGTAGTTCCTTTGACCGGATCTACAAAATACCATGGACCTAAAACCATCGTGCCCAAAACCATGTGTGAAATCCATGCACAAAACCATAGGTAGGCCCACCCACTTAATATAGGGTCCAAAAAAAAATTCCCAGGGACACTGCACTAGACCCCGTAGAGGAGGGTTACTTCCCCCCTCAAACCCCCAACAAGGGGGGCTACCTCCCCCATCTAAGCCCCCCACTGTGCCCAACGGAATGAAGGGGGTGATCCGTCCCCCCTCTAACCCCCTAGCTTCACTACTGGGGCTAGTCGTGGAAAGAATATAACACAACCCAACATTCTCCCACTTGTTCTTTTCTTTCCATAGGGGGCCACATGAGAGATTAATCATTGATCTAGTCCTGTAACGCCCATTGTTTCTCTACACCAAGAGAACTTCTTAGTGCTCACAGACTTTGTTAATGCATCTACAGAATTATTCAATGTGTCCACCTTTACCAACAACACCTTCTTTTCTTCTACGATATCCCTCACAAAGTGATACTGAACATCAATTTTCTTTGTCTTTGAATGATAAGCAATGTTCTTTGCCAAGAAAAGTTCACTTTGGTTATCGTAGTATATCCTTATAGCTCGTTGTACTAACCCCATACTTCAATACAATCTATGCAACCAAACTACTTTCTCGCTTGAATGAGTAGTTGTCATGTATTCTGCCTCTGTAGTTGACAATGCCACTACAGATTATCTCTTACTCATCCAACTTATTGCACCTCCAAATAGGTTAAACACATACCCACTTGTAGATCTTCTCTAATCCAAATCTCCAACACAGTCTACATCAACAAAGCCATGGACGTCCAAAACTCTCCAATCTTGATCTTCCTTGGTAGCACAAACCATAATCACTAGTGCCACACAAATACCTAAAAACCCGCTTCACTGTTATCCAATGCTCCTTACCTGGTTTTGACATAAACCTTCTCAATACTCCCACTACATGTGCAATGTCTGGTCTAGTACAGACCATCGCATACATCCGGCTACGACTGCACTTGCATATGGAACAGGGTACATGTCCTCTTCCTCTTCTTGTGTCTTGGGATATTGTTCAACAGATAAATTTACATCTACAGGAATAGGAACCTTCACCGGTTTACTATCCTGCATATTAAGCCTCTGTAGTATTGTCTCAACAACCTTCCTCTAGTTTAACCAGGGCTTCCTCTTTGCCCAATCTCGTTTAATTTCCATGTCAAAAATATAGTTTGCATCACCAAGATATTTCATGTCGAATTTGAAGGATAATTTGGTCTTCAAATCTTGGATAATTTATTTGTCATTTCCAACCAACAACATATCATCCACATACAAGACCAGATAAATAACACGATCACCAATTAGTTTAAAATACACATAAATATTTTCTTTGCTTTTGGTGAAGCCAAGTCCCTGTATAAATGTATCAAATTTTTGGTACCACATCCTTGGTGATTGTTTTATCCCATACAAAGACCTTTTTAACTTGCATACCAGTTCTTTCTTACCCTTAACCAGAAATCCTTCTGGTTGCTTTATGTAGATCTATTCTTTTAGATCCCTGTGAAGAAAAGTTGTCTTCACATCCATCTATTCTACCTCAAAATCAAAAGCAACAACAATAGATAAAAGTAATCTAATGGAAGCTACCTTGGCAACAGGAGAAAAAATATCACCAAAATCAATTCACGGCTAGTCCTGGAAAGAATATAACATAACCCAACAACCTCAACCTCCAACTCTCTATTCTACTAATCCTTCGGATTGCACTGTGTTTTGTTCTTTCGTTCCGGACTCTACACCTATTGTGAGCGAGGATCAAGCCATCGACGGAGTTGATGTTCCACAACCAACATGTGCTATCATTCACGAAGGGTATGATTGAGCATCTAAGCATGAACCCGCAGTGAAGGATGACCTCCTTCTGTCTGCACATCCTTCGCTTTTTCCTGGAATCGTTGGTGATTCCATTATCTCTAACATTCCTTTTTTTAATCCATCCACAGATGCATCTACTTCCAATTATTTGTAGAACACACCTGATGTCAATCTATCATTTGATAGTGGAGAGGACAAATCATTCATTAAAAATCCACTTGATTTTTCATCTATTTTTTTTGGAAATGCAGAGTGTGAACATTCTTGCTTCTCATCTACCCCTCTGTATGATTCATCAAATCATGAGGATGCTGAAAAACATCATGAATTTTATGATCATGGTTTATCTCTGTACTTCTTCATGTGATCACAATGTTGATTCACTCATTGTTAATCTATCTAAGCCACTGGTCTCCAATGATCTATCTATTGATGAAGTGGAAACCTTGTAGGTTGTCGAGGCACTTCAGCTTGAGCTGATGGTTATGTCACACCCTCGCTATCCTGAGGTTAGTTCCACTTCTGATCCGAGAATTTTTGAAACACCCAAGGCTCCTTATCACTCATATGTATGCACTAAAGATCAACCAAACACACAGATTTCGCTTCCTTACACTTACACACTAGAGGAATCATTCATAGCAAGCACACTTGTAAGGAGTAAGTTTTCACTTTTTCTGATGTTTTCTTGTCTGCCACAGTCAAGAAAGTGTATATTCTTATCATATGTATGTAGTGTGTCATAGCACCATGGTAAGTCCAAAAAGTGTTTGTCTTGTGATTTCACTCTTTCCTTTTCTATGGACACATTTCGACTCGAAGAATGTTGGTCTTCATTGTTATATCTTTCATGTTTTGTGGTTTGCTTGACTGTTATTTTCGCAAACCATGCCTTCACCAACATGGGCTAGCCAATTCATCAGTGGCTGCATTGGAAATATCACTTCGCGTGAGTAGGCCCATGCTCTGTTTAGCATAGGAGTAGGAGTAGTATTTTATTCTTGCTTTGCTTTGCTTTCTAGTGTACGTAGTGTTTTTGTTGCTTATTCTTATTCTTTTTCTCTTTGATTACTATTTTTTTTTTCGTTTTTATTTGTTTCTTTAGTACCTTGCTATTTTTTATTTTTGTTAATAAGTGTTTCCCTTCACTGAGTTCTTTCTTTTGAATGAATATGTGGCTAAGATCCAAAGATTATTGTGACAATGCAATGCTTGGCATGTCCTTCAGTTGTCTTCTTTGTGCTTGATTGAAACCTTAAACCGATGAATTCTTGACATAAAATACGATCCATCTGCAAGTGAACCTATGTACACACTGGGAAACCCCATGCCTATATTAGGCTTTCAACTCTCCTTGTTCAAGCTCATCCAACTAGTAGAAATGGAGAAGGGGAAAATCTAAATGCGAAAACCTATTTCAGAGATCTTACATGCTTCTCTAAAGGAAAAACCTCTTCTGCTCTCAATAAGTCAGGATCCCTCTTCTGCCACAAAACTAAATAAGTTCTTAATATGCACATTCCTCTTAAAAAATACAAAGGCGAAACAAGAGAAAGGCTTCTTGCCCAGAGAGATGAAGCATGCAACTACATTGGTGTACTGACCGAGCTCACTCGACATGGAGCAATGCGTGTGTTCCTGCATGACTCCACTAGGGTATTGTACAGGCCCGCTGGTAGTGGAACAATAATAGAGACAAAAAATTATACTCTAAAATTTTTTAACTCGTGAGCCAAACAATCCTTCTAGATTTTGAAACACTATGATCAAGCTTAAAATTGTTGCTCTCTTTGAATGAGTTGGTGAAAGGTCAACCATGTCTGTGAACGGGGTAAGTGGGGAAGCCGAAGTAACTCACACAATGATTCAATACTCCGTGAAAGACCAAGGCCCTGTGCTGTCAATAGACCAAAATAGAGAAGATGGAGTTCAACTAGTGTGTCCCCAAGTGTTGTAGAGATTGCAAGACCCTCCAAAATTTTAGCCTGCATCCAATTTCAGAGCCTTCCATGAATTTTTCCTTGATTTTTGCAAGCACTAGGGCTCATCTTTTGAGCTTGTGTTCAGTCTTTGTACCCTCCTCACTTAGCCATTCAACGAACATCTTTTTTCATGTTGGTTACAATGTCATGCTTGGAGTCATGTTATGGCCATGCACAAGGTCCACCTTCATGTGTACAAGTTGTATTAACTATGTAAACATTCATCGCACTCACACACAAAGTTGTATGCACTATCGCACAAGCGTTGTTTCTGTTTTTCAACAATCTATCACAAGTGTCGGTCAGTCACACTGAGTATATGTTGTCTTGATGGTTTCAGATGTCTTGTCATTGAGTCATGTTGAGTGTGTGTTCACCACATTGTGTATGTATGAAGTCACTCATTCACACTTGGTCATTTTATTGAAACTTTGTCGACTAGATCATCCTTGAATAGTTGGACAGTCGCTGAGATGCATTGCACAATTTCAACTCTCATTGATTATGTACTGCTACCGAGAATTGTGCAAAGCTTCAGGCTGCCTCCCAAGCAGTCTCCACTACACAACCCTGGAATCAACCTGAAGAACTGTCACCGAAAATAGTGCAGAAGTTTCCGAGCAAGCCAGTTCAATCTGCGTTGTCAGCAAGCACATCAACCAAGCCTTTAGCTGGTCAACCAGAGAGTTTGATCAGGCTGTGACCCCGAGCCTCACTCCTCCAAAACATTGCACAAAATATGTTAAGCATGCCTACTCCCTTGACTAAAGAAATTGTGTATACATGATAGATAGACACCTAGTGTCCATCAATGTCTCCCTCAAAAAATTGTGTAGTGTTTCCAGCTAGGCACCTAGTCAGCTGAATTGTTGCTCACCCGAAAAACTGCACAGATTTCACTAGCAGTCCCCTAGCTGCACAGTATCCCGGTCATCTCAGAAAATGTGTAAGGATGTCCAGCAGGCCAGCTTGCCAGCAACTGTGCATTTTTTTCCAATAGCACTCTTGCAGCCTACTACCATCTCCCTGAAAAAATTGTGCATCCAAGAAATCCTCCTGTAACCTGCTACTAGCTCCCTGAAGGAATTGCGCAGTTTTTTCTTCCAAGCCCCTCTACTACCTGCACTGATTCCCTCAAGAAATTGCACAAATCTACCCTCCAAACCAACCAAATCCCATGGACAGTCACTGTTATTCTAGATTGTCCATATTAGTCTCTTAGTGACTTTTGTGCAATTTTCACTAGCAGTGCCCAGACCCCACCTCTCAGCTTGAAATCTACCTTGCGTAGTTTCAAGAGCCTTGTTGCCTCTCCCAGTCACCTGCATTAGAAGGTGAAATATAATGCATCATTGTAGACTAGGAGATTTCTGGATTTGATGTCGTCCCGTCATGAGTGACTGTAGATACAGGTACATGGATGAGACATGATGCAACAAAGAACGTGATGAACAAGGAGAGCACATGAAAGGATATTTGTTCACAAATGGATGAACAAAGAATGCATGCAAGGATATTTGTTCGTGAAGGGACGAATGAAGAATGCATGTGAGGAAATGTTTTTCGTGAACGGACGAACATGTAAAGCATGCCAAAGTACAAGTGAAGGAGTGACATGAACATGCAACATAAAGAGAACACCAAGACCATCGAATACTTTGCACACCTTTCCATGCGGAGGTGAATGTACGATACACCAAGAGGACATCCATCACTCCACAACACTGGAGCTAGACATGCACACCACTGGCAGCATGAACACACCAACTCTGTCATGTTGAGTCATGTCATGAGTCACCTCGACCACATCACTATTGTGTGCCACACTGCTATAATCAATGTAATGTAATGTGGAAGTCCAAGAGACCCACATGTAAATCTGGAGAGTCATGTAAAGTTGAAGAGTCATGTAAGTCAAACATTCATGAGGGAAGCCGAACAATCACAAGGGCCAGTTTTATCCTTGGCTATAAATACCCCTCATTTGTACATGCAAAATGCTTTTTCATGTTGGCTCCTCCCACATAGCCTTGAGAGTATGTAATATTTTCTTTGAGGAGTGAGCAGTGGCTCTAATCGCCCGCTGTTGGGGTTATGGTGTAATAGTGTACGGATGTTCCTTGGAACTTTCACTTAATTCATAAGCACATTAAAAATCCAACACATTTTCAGACATGTATTGTAATTGTTTGTAAGGCTATTCTTTGGACACTTCTAATGCACGTTGCTTTAACCTGGGTTAAGACAGCTGAACTATTTTAGTTGTTTTAGTACATATGGTGTTGCAAATGTGTTGTATCAGTTGCTAATGCTATCTTGTCTGTGTGGGCTATCTCGCCGAACACTAGACAGATTCATTATTGTAAACTTGTTATAATGTTAGTCACATTCATGTGGAATATTTTTTTGGGTATTGTATGTGCTATCTATTCACCTTGTGTTTATGACTACAACACTTGTGTGGACTAATCCACTGGAAGTTGTGCATGTCCTATTGTGTTGTGTGTCGCTTCCAGATTGGGGATTATTCCCTTTCAACTTGAGACTCACTTCCACCCTCTCCCTCTATAGTGAAAGAACTTTGACACAAGTAACACCAAAGCATTCACCAATCGTGTGAACCTTGTTGTTCGAAGACAATGTCGACCACTCTCACGTGCTGAGAGGTAAGAGCTAAGGCATATATTTAGGATAATGGCAACTGGGCCATCGTACCAGATGGGACTCCTACACCAAATGGTGTGAGATCTTGTTGGGACTTCATATAAGGGAGATCCCCTGAAAGTTGGCGAGTCTGGCACTGTCAACAAAACTTTAGAGGTATCGATACTATATGTGCAACATACAATGTATCCTTCTTTTGTTGATCTGATGTAATGGAGTGAATGCCATGAAATCAAATCCTAAACTAATTGTAAAAATGGAAACATTAGTCTACTTGTAGAATGTAAATTAATACTCTAATTACAGAATGTGGATTGTTGATTTGAAAAATGAAATTTGATTTTTTCAACAATAGTACTTGTAACTTGAAGCTTAAGGAAGTATGAATTCAAGAATCAAGTATACTCTACTTTGCATCGATGAATCAAAATTTTTATCATTGTTTTCAAGGAAGCTTAGATTTATTAAGATAATCCATGTACATTTCATCACAAAACATTCATTCTTATTCAAAAGTGGAGATATGTCTTCTAATTCTAATTGCATATTTGTACTTGCAGTGAAGCAAAGGTGGGTCTAGAGTGGTCTTTGGTCTTCCTCAATCATGGATTCAGATCCTAGGGGTAATTTTTCAAGCCTAAGAGACAAAAAGAAATATTTTGGAGCAGATCTGGTCAAGTTTACACGTGCAACAAGAATGTTACAAGAGGCCGTATTTTTCTAAAGGAGGAGATAACCTGTCGAATGCCCAAGTAAATAAAATGAAAATGGGATGGTAAAAAATTGGTTATTAAGGAGGTTGTCTTAGGACACCATTCCAAGTGGAATCGCTCCAAAATACCCTTGTTAACATGTGATAAAAAATAGTAGAAAATTACTACTCTAAAAACTCGAAATTCAAGAACTAGTGAGCTAGTTAACCTACCAAATTCCTAACCTAATCAAGTGCAACTGTTATGGGGTAATTTTTTTTATTAAATCAATTTTTTTTATGACTCAATACAAGTGGAATCAACTCAAACGAAGCTGATTATTATTTTTCTACAAGGGATTTACAGAATTTCTAGATTTGTGAACTAGTAGACCACTCCAAGAAGCTCAATGATGAATATTACTTTTCAAATTTGTTGTAAGGATGCATCATTCTTGTGAATCTATAAATAACCTGAAAAATAAGCATGAATAGTAAATGAAAAAAATGAGAGATGCAAGTGAAAAAGACAAAGGATATAAATAAATTTTACAAGAGGGAACTTAGGCTACTTAGATGGCCAAAGCCAAGGAAGCTCATATTCATATGAAGGAAACCAAGCTTTAGAAGCTAAAAATGGCACTAAAATTCATTATTTGAATCAATCCAAGTACATCCCTACTAGAAATGAAAGTGGAGATGCTAAGGAACAATTTTTCTCCACAAGAAGACTAGAAATATCTGCCCCTAGAGGAAAATTCGAATTGGTACATATAAAAATTAATGAGGTAGCATTCTCCTTGAAAGGAGGAAACTTTCCCCTCCAAAATCGCTCAAAAGGTGGATCTAGTTCCCAACACTAGGAATTTGCATTAAATGACACGAAACACGTTCCTAAATTTTATCAATCATTGAATCTATAGAATTTGTGCAATAATTTCATAATATCTTGTTCATCTATTATCCAATCTGGATCCTCCTATAGCAGGAACCAAGTCCCTAGATTATCTCCTCCTCCAAATCTTCATAATCTCCCAATATTTTCACAATATTCTACAAAAATAAAGAATATTAGGCACAAATATGCAATTATCTCTAAGCCTTCCTAATGGGCATATTACAGTTAAAGATATGTCATCTAATGAAAACAGATAGGTTTAATGTGCTGAAGGATAGTCATATGGGCCTTAATTTATGACTATTTTGGAGATCCATCAACCTCCATGCAACAAACTATCAAACCCTTAGGCGCGCCCACTCGTTGGTACACAAAATATCATTGCAACACCTATTATGGTTCAACCTAGAGTTATAATTCATGTGACAACTTTGTTCCTCCGTACCTTGAGTTCACAAGACTTCCTCAGTTCATTTGCTCCACAATTTAGACCAAAATATGTAATGTTATAATAGGTTATGTAATTTATTCCTCGAGTGCAACTTAAATTCTATGATGCGATCTACCACACTACCTTCATTTTATCTTTGTGTATGTATGTGCTCACACTAATTATTAAGGTGTGGCATCAATCCACATGGAACATGGTAACCCATCACCTCATGTGCACTATACACATACTTTTTCCAATTGACCTATTTGATAACTTGTTTCTCTTGCTTGATTTTTTATGCCAACTTGTGTGACCTTGTCACATGTACTATGATTTGATGTACTTTTGTTCCATGCTTTGCTTCAAACGCAAACGCCCACACTTTCTAATGCATGCCAATTTATGTCGTACAATTGAGTTCATCTTAGATGGTGTTGTTGTCTATCACTAGAAATGGGGTATGTTCCCATCTTAGCATGTTGTGTTCCCATGTTGACCCAATGTGCTCCTATATTTGCTAACTTCACTTATTGGGAACATTCATCCTACTATGTGTCAATACTAAGTTTCATATCATGATGGAGTTCTATTGGTTGGTTGTGTATCTTCCCTACCAAGGGTATTACATCCTCCACCCAGTCAAGGTCATTGTTGTGCCTAAAAACCTTCACAAAAATCCTTCAAATTCAACTCTACCTAAACATGTGCCCACATATTTTGTAGGAAACCCCAAACACTTGCCAAACAAAACCCCTGAATTTCCCTATGATGGGAAACCTGAAATTTCCTCATCACATTTTTTTCTTCTATTGTTGTAACTCCTCAAAACATTTCTAAGTGTTGAAAATCATGATGAATTTCTACTTCCATACTCCAACTATATTAATATATTTTTTCACATTGAATTCCCTCACATATTAAATTGTTTGGGTGATAAATTCAACTATCACACCCAATCTATAAAAATACAAATCCCCCATTCAAATAATTCATTTATCTCTACACATCGATCATATCGTCTAACCTCAAACATCATAACTACACATGTCAAATCTTTGTCATGAAACTACTCTACAATGCCCAAATGTTGTGCTTTTGAAACTACTATGTTATGCATGTACTCATTAATTTGGCAAATGATTTAGTTTATTGGCACACTATCTCAAGCCAAGGTAAATTGAAACATTAATCATCAACCAAATCCACCAAACATTACATCAACAAGTTGCATGAAGTGTCATGAAAATTGCATGACTGCCATTTCAAGTCAGCTCTCCCACCCCTCCATAAAATCACTTGAATCCATAACATGCCAAACAATGGCATGTCCAAATTTTACTGCCCCACTATTCATGTCCACCCAAGAAATTATTTCATGTTACAACTAGGTCTTTCCATGAAGTCTTGTGATGAAGGAAAGTATCCATATCACCTCACCAAGACTCCATATACTAGCCAAAGTGCTCCAAGCCAAAAAAAAAACATCCCAAACGATTTTGAATCATCCTTTGCAAAGAAGGAATGTCTATGCCAATACTCCTTTCAACTCCAAAATGCGTAGTGTTATATGTTTCAAAGGTTAAGGAAGATGACCATACATCTTTTCCATTGATTGATTTCTTGGTAAACTCTTTACTATATTCATTCATTCCTTTGAATGGATCATATTACTTCATTAAGTGATACTTCCATCCTTTGTCCTTCTATTACAATGACTAAGTCATCACATGACTCTACTGAACTATCCATTTGGCCATGGAATGAGCCACCTCTATGGCTATTACCAATTCTATCTAACTACCCTACTCGATCCATGCACGTACTTTATCCTAAGTTTCATTTGTTCCAAAGTGTCCTAGGTTCCTCCAAAGTCACGTGACTTAGGAAAGTCCTAATTTTATCTAGAAAGGTTGCACTTGGTCTCTCCAACCCACCCAATACCGTAAATAATCCTTATGTAACTTTGAAAATGCATCACTAAAGAATTCATCTCTTGCATGAGAGCTTCCTTAGCTACACTCATGGTTAAAATTTCCATCTTGAGGTTGCCTCACCTAAGCCAATGATTGTCGAAATGAACTTGTCCTCCACTAAGTTATTCATTCTATTGTCAATCTCATCTAAATCATAATATCATCATTCTCTTAGGCTAGTTCATGTTTCCATTAACATCTCCACCCCTTTTTCTACTTCAACTATTAGGCCACCAAGTCTTTACACCCACCTAATTTCCATATTGAGTTACTCATGCCACCCTTCCATGCAAACTATCTCATTGTTGCAACAACATTTTTCAACGTCTCACCTATAATATCATCCAACTTTGGAACTTGTCCCCGCCACGAGAATCGTGATGCACTAAACTTCAACAACTATTCATGTGATTCATCTAGACCTCGTTGTGTGATAAACCAACTTTCCTTTTCCATTTCCTTTGGTTAAAATCTCAATTATTGCTTAATTAATAATGAAGTATGTATAATCATCCTACATTGAAAATTTATAATCTAAACGTTTGTTCCCTTTCATTCAGTGTGCTGCTCCACTTGGATGAACTCTATCCTCAAGTTGCGTAAACACTTTGCAAACATGTCTCTACCATTTGTGACTTTCCTTCTGAAAGTATATCTCATCCACTTCTTTTGTTAAAAGAATAAACGACATCTAATTTTGGGTTTAATACCCATTTAATGACCTTTTCATACCATGATATTGTTTGGTTCATGGGTGAATGTCTAGCCATCTCAATTTCCAATGTGCACCAACCCATGTTGTGTTCCATGCTAAAGCACACGAGTTATTCTTGCTTCAATTCCTTGCATCAAGTCTATTGTTGTTCTTCTCTTATGATGGAAACTATTCATACAACATATTTCTATATTCTAAGATGTTTACTAACCCATCAAGACTCCCAATTCATCTTGTTGTTGAATTCATCTAGACTAGATCTCCAACTTTGAACTATTATGGTTGTGTGCACCTAGCTATGTCAATTACGTTATGATAACACCTATCACATGAGTGGTAGTGGTATTACATTTCAATCTATTTCTTACTCTGATAACATTTGTCACACCCCTATAAGAAAGCACCCAACCTAGCTTACCACAACCACATAACTTGTCTCTTTATATCATGTGGCACCACAACCTTTCTAATGCGAGGTATAGACCAACATACGTATGTTGGGTTTGGACT
This sequence comes from Pinus taeda, assembly GCA_000404065.3. NCBI lineage: Eukaryota > Viridiplantae > Streptophyta > Pinopsida > Pinales > Pinaceae > Pinus > Pinus taeda. Next base: position 129,847 of record APFE030093552.1, on the reverse strand, counting down.
ACACCTCATCCAATCTAACAATTTTTTTTCTTAAAAGACTATATAGTTCTTTAATTAGGAAATGTGCACAAAAATATAGAATTCAACACGAGATACACATGAATTGGAACAAAAGTAACATTTATATATGTTAGGTGACCAATGGATAAATTCTAAGTTTAAGCTATAGTTTGTTATGTTTTCATTGCCAATGATGAATACTAAACCTCAAAATTATAAGTGATACACACTTCCCAAATTGGTTTAGACTTCATAATTGATCAATTCAATGAATATCCTTCAAATGAATATTTATGGATTATATTAGATATCATGAAGCAATTAACTATGGGATTCATTTCTCTTGTATTGAGCCCCTCCCAGAAATAAAATAGAAACATATACAATATTTAATTCTTGAATTGATGCTTCTGTGATCCATAACAAGTTTATGAAAAATGTTTTCAACGATAATCACATCAAAATTCAATTGTTGATGTGTTTCAAACTAGCAAGTGTGGTTCATCGTCACGACAAGATGAAGAACTAGATCATGGCAACGAATTAAATAGAGACACCCATCATTCAAACAACTAGAAAGAAGCAACTAATTTTGACCAAAGGAAACGACTACAATTCACTGGACTACAACTAAATTTGACTAGATCAAGAGTTGGGGGAAGTTATTAATTAGTTTAGCTTAACTTAATTAATTGGTTTTAATTTGTTTTTGTAATTATTTTTATTTAATCTATACATAACTAAATATTCATTAATAATTAACAAATTGTTCATGAATAAATTAAGAACATTGATAATTTTAATCCCTTTTCAATTTCAAACTAAATATACTACCAATTTGTAAAAACTTATATTATTATGGGATAAATCAAGGTAAAATTAAAACTTTATTAATTAATAATAATTAGTTAAAATTACATTAGTTAGCCTCTTTTTTCATGTTATTATTTTAATATTATGCATTATCTTCTTTATTTAATAAAATGAATCTTATAAATACACAAATATGGAGATTATGGGAATACTAGGATCAAAAATTTATAAATGTCTATAAATATACGTAATTATCTATTATTAATTATTAATAAACATTTATATATTTTCCTTGGTATCATAATCCTTCATTATGTGTTTATTTTTAGTATTTTTATTTATTTAATTAAAAGAGAATATGGAATTATTTAATTAATAATTTTAATTTTACTTCGATTTATCCCATAAAACATAAGTTTCACATATAGTCTATTAGTTTGATATTAAAAGAGGGATAAAGTTTTTAATGTTCTTGATTTAGGCATGAATTATTTAGTTTAATTATTAATAAATATATTTACTTACGTATAGATTTAAATAAAAATAATTAAATCTAGCAAATTAACCAATTAATTAATTAACTAACTGATTAATAAACTTTCCCCAACTCTTCATCTAGTCAAATTTAGTTGTAGTACAGTCAATTGTAGCCATTTCCTTTGGTCAAAATTAGTTGTTTCTTTCTAGCTATTTCAATGATCAGTTTCTCTATTTAATTTGTTGCCACGATCTAGTTCTTCACTTGTCCTAGCGATGAATGACACTAATTGGTTCGAAGTACGCTGAAAATTAAATTTTGATGTGATTGTCCCCTAAAACATTTCTCCTAAAAATATTTATGATATAAAATATATATCAAAACGTCATCTTAAAAGAAAAAAAAAAAAAAAACAGTCAAAAAAAATTACTTTGGGTTGGGTTCCTCATCAAATTTAAACTTTGGGTGCATTTGTAAAGCTTATATGGGTTGTGTCCATTATTATTAGAATTGTTAAATATATACGTCAAAATGAGGGTGGAAGAGCACGTGGTATGGAAATTTTTATGACCTGTGAATGACATTTAGTAAGAAAATGTGTTAACAAATTGCATTTATAGTCAATGTGATAGTTTGCAACTAGTTTACTTGATTATGATAACTATCAAGAGCTATATCACATTTACAATCAAGAGACAATTAACTAGAAAGATAAAGTAGAAGTTTATGACAATAATATAATATACCAATCATATGCCATTTTTAAAAATAGAATTAAATGAATCTATGAAAATACATAAATACAAAATAAAAGAAGCTATTGGCACTATCAAGGAAACAAAATGAGAGGCAATCTTTTGTGCACACTCACTCTTTTATGTATTATTTATTAATTAACACTTCCAAATAGTGTCATAAACATGTTGTTGTTAAGTGTAGTAGTGGTTGCATATTCCTAATAAAAACACACATAGTTCCCTTTATGATAACATGTCATGTGAATGATGTCAACCTAATAACTAGGAAATACAACACAATTGGTTTTTAAAGTTTTTTCAACTTAATACCTCCTCATTGTTAACCTTTTTGAACAAGTACTCACACTTATCCCACTAACAATATCAAGAATGAGATGCCTGAGAATATCTAGATCCATCATGGATACTTTTATTCCATGCTCTTCTACTTTCCATATATAACACATGTCTTGTGTTTTTTCTTATCTAGGACACACTCGCATTGAACTACATCAACTCATTAGACACCAATAATAGGAGGGACATGCAAATGAGTTCATAAAAATATAATGAAGCATCATGGAACCATTCATTGATTTATAAATTTCCATGCATATTCCATATAGTATATCTACTTGACCATCGAGTTAGTTTGTAATTGTAATTAATTATGTTGATGGCATTGTATTTCGTATGTCAACATGCATGCATCACTATTGTGACAAAAATGAACTGATTGAATCTAGAAACAATGTATATGCAATCTAAATGAGTGATTAATAAATATAATAAAAACTAACTAAGAATATATGAGCACTGATACAAGACATAATACCATGAGAGGGAAAACAATATGGTCATTTCGAGAATTGTGTTACCAAATCCTTCCCATGAAATTCAAATTTAAAATATGAGCCTTTTCCCTCTAGCTTGAGGACAAATATATTGTGAATAATTAGGAAGTTGGAACGATCACCCTCATAAATATGAAAGATGAGGTGGAAGCTACAACAATGCTTCAAAATTTGATGGAAGGAATGGGTTAAGTGAATTCATTTGATTTTGAATTTAACCTAATGATTTATTTGGAGAGAGATGGATATGGGATTGCATAGTAGCAAAGTATGTTGATTGTAAAAGAACTTGGAAGGGGGTAAAGGCACATGAAGGAAAAAATATGTGAAATATTCATTCACACAAGTATTTCATTTATCATGCATAGAGAGAGCCACCCATTAACAATAGAGGCAAATAGGTTCCTTAGTAGTCAAATTCACCAATGGAATGTTTCTAATCCCAAGAAAAGTGATGACTAAAGTATCCTAGGTGATTAAAATGCATTGTGGGAGCCTAAATATGACCCAGAAAGTGCTAATCATAAATATAAACGATTTTGGTGTGTTTTGGCCCCCCTACAATTTTTTTTTTTTTGTCTTCGAGTGAAATATTTGAAAAAATATTTCTACAATATAGTTGGGCAGAGTGTTTTGTGATTTATGTGTGTTGGGTGACCATGGCATGCAAAAGGTAGGGAAATCAATAAGGGACTATACAATGATGAATGGATTCCATTATTTTCTTTTCTGATGAAGTTGAGGGGCATATCAAGATAAGAAAGGCATTTCCTCAATTGGGAGTGGAGATCCCTAACTCTATCATATCAATGAACAAAATTTGTTTTCAACTAGCCCAATTACTAGAGAGTTATCGGTTCCCCCTTATAGCATCATGGATTGGTTAGGTGTGGCCAACTATATAAATTTAATCTATAGTTGGCCTATGGTTGGATGGAAAAGGATGCTCCCCAAATCAATTGCCAGCTTGGAATTTTAGTAAAGTGTTGTATTTTTTCATGTGATTATTATTCAATTTCTCTTTAAATTTTAATTGGTAAATTAGACATGAAAAATGTATGCCTTATTCTTGTATAGAATTTGGAACTTCATGCATATGATAAGATTCATATATATATATATAATATATATATATTCACACACACACACACACACACATGCAAAGATATAATTTTATGCTTGATTTAATATTTATTTTAGCATGAATGTGTATTACTCTAAGTGAACAAAAGCCTTTGGGAATAAATTGATGTCTAGGGTGTAGAATTTAAATGACATAATCCTCTTGACAAACAATGGGAAATGACTTAAATTCTGGTGGGTAGTAACCTTTTGAAAGTCGACATGATTCCTAAATTTGATTGAATTCCTCAATAAATATAATCCTCATTAATTTTTAATATATTTTTTCTTAAATTTGTTGTATATTTTGCTAAATTTACTCCACTAGTGGTCGAAAGAATTCCTAAATATTCTACCAAGTAAACACATTAATTCCACTTATGAGGTTTGATGAATTTGATATGGTTATAAAAGTTACAAGTGTTTCTAAAATTTGTATATTAAATTTTTAAATGGTAGTAAAGTCCATTAGGGTTTGGTGAATTTTACCATGTTCTAAAATTGATAGGTAAATTTTTTCCGATGGCGAATAATTTCATTGGCGGTTTAGTAAATTTGAAAAGTATCTAAAACTTACATGTCGAAATGTTCCAATAAATGATAATTTCATTAGGGTTAGGTAAATTGTTTCTAAAAGTTATGTGTTGGACCTTGTTGATGACTAATGGACCCATTAATGGTTAATCAAAAGGTTGAGGTATTTGTTACACCAAATATCACACTAAGACCTGGGGGGGTTGAATCAATTTAATGGAACTTTCATCATTTCAAAATAGTTCATCAATAAGTTATTATGTAATAGTTCACCAGAATAAAAAAAAAATGTGTCATAAAAGTGAATGAAACAATGCATCAAGAAACCATTAACACATGTGAGAACCATTTTTTATGTGGAAAACCTTGTGGGAGGAAGACACAAATGTTATTTATCTTCAATATTTAATATTCAATTTATGATGTTTATTGGCACCAACAAGAAGGAGATACCCATCCCTTGAAAATTCAAGCATCGACTTACTTCATGCTACAGCTTGATTGAGGCACCAACCTTGAAATCATGCAAGTACTAAATTGTTGTAGGAAACTACCTCATTGAGGCACCAACCTATGCGTTATGTAGGAAACAACCTAATTTAGGCACCAAACTCTAATGGAGGCACCGACCTCCACCAACTAGTGGATTTTGTTTCACAAATTTCAGGTTGGGTCCATAAACATCAAAAAATCAACCTCCCGTCCTAAATCTACTAATTTCAACATTGCCACTTTTGCAAATCATTCTGTAAAAACCTGTTCATCATTCTAGTCACTTATCATCTTTCTCAGAACTTGTTTCGGTCACGTGTACCACACTTTCTCATAAGCCCGCAACTTGTTCAGAAACCCTTGAAGCATTCCAAGGCACATAATATGACTTCATGATATAAAATGTGCATCTTTATGGCTCTTCATAACCCCTAAATTTATCACAACATAATTACGACCACCTCCCCTTTTCTTGAATTCAGTTTGGCTTCAAAATTACCCAAAAAACATAGAAAATCATATAAAAATATTGATGTTCGACAAATGGCCCTTTGTGAACATGTTATACAAAATATCCCCTTTCTAGAAATGGTTCTGCAAAATGTTCTTCTCCATTTTTTTTAACTATTTGATAAAATAAAAAGTAAAATAGAAAAATAATCAAACGTATTTGAACCTTTCAGTTGTATTATTCAACAAGAGTCCATTACCATTGCACTATTTGTTGTTTCGTATGATATCAACTGAATAAATTCCCTTTTTTATCATGCCAATAGACTAACTCCAAAAGGGGGTGATACTCAGTCCTATGATCCAAGTCTATTGTTGTTTACACCTTGCCTAAAAACTACATTTGCAACATAATCTAGATTATGTTCCAATCTAAGTGGAACTGTGTCATGAGAAACAACACTTCACTATCGAACTTGTCATCCAAACTAGGTGCACCTTGTGACATTTTAATACTCTATGGAATTGAATCCTACACTTACTTTATGTAATTACTATATCTATATATATATATATTAATATATATATATAATATATATATATATATATATATATATATATATAGATATATAGATATATATGGGCTAATCATGAACGAGAACAAGGTTATGTAACCGAAAATATGAATAGAACTTGTTCTTTGCTATTTGTATGCAGACAACAAACAACAATAGAACATCGTCTCCCCCATTATAACCAATCCATAGAATTTTTTACTTCTATAACTGTTACACAGTATTTTGTCACCGTCCCTGTTACCTCTTCTCCCGTACATTGGAGGACCTATTCCGGGACGTGTGAAAAGTGACATAACTTGAAAACACCTGCATTGTATCCCTTAAAGAATGTATTACATATGCCCTGAAGACACCTTCTGCAAAATACCCAAAAATATATCCCTTTCTCCATTGGCGCTGTTCCAAAGTGTATCACTCGCGCCAATGGGGTAAATCCTCCAAGGAGGGCATGCCAGCTGGCGCTCTGTCTCAGAGTCGCACTAGCACCAACCCAGTTGGGTAAAGTTTTTAACAAACAAACTTTCGAAGGTTCCTTCCACCCTATCCATGAACTGATTCCAGTTTGAGTTGGTTCAGTTGGGCTTCGTATCTCCCAAGGAGGGAAGTAGTTCTCCACCTCTCATGGAAGCTTCCTAATGATAAGGACAATCCCATGAATCAAGTGGATGGTCTTATATACTCCTCCTACCTCTATATAAGCTTGTTCTTTCCCCTTTGACAAGCTAGTTAGTAATTCTACTTTTCAAGCTCCGAAATCTAAGTCCCAAAGTCTGAGAATTGCTAAGCTCATCTTGCAAGAGGTCTTGTTCATCCCTATGAGGCTAAATCTTAAAGGAAGAGATCCATGCCCAAGTGATCAAGGAGAGAGAGGCTTGTTCCCATCCCTATAAGCTTTGCAAGGCATGTGTTGCTGATTCACCCAGCCAAAGGAGGATTTGACGTCAGAACTTGATTGTATTCTCTTTTGTTTATCAATAATTATAGACGACTATCATTATGGTTCCACTCATGTGTCTTTATTATGATGTTTGAGTTGTATCCTTTCTAACTGATACAAAGTTGCATTTCTTGGATTTTATGCTTGTATTTATCTTGTTCTTTTCATGTGCAGGTGTCTGTTCACGAAGATCGTGAGGATTGTGACCAGCTGAAGCGAAAGAATGAAAGCGACGGCTCTTCTACGAATATAAGCGTTGGATTCAAGGTAGGCTCTCATCATTGGCCTTTACTTTGCAATTAGGAACCTGCGTGTTAACATTGTTCGATCGTTGGTAGACCCCATTTAGTCTAGTGGGATTGCCTCTGTCCACAGAGGGGATTTACCTATACAACAATTTGGCGACTCCGTTGGGGAGTTGGCTTTTGCCTTGTTTGTTTATCTTGTCTTGTTGTTTGATTTGTAAACTATTAGACGGAGTCTAAAGTCTGGCTAGATAGCCTTCGAAATGCTATTGCTTTGCATTAGCGAAGTAGATCAACGCTACTTCAGTCCATCTCCGGTTTGGTTTGCAAACTGAACGACTTGGAACTTGCCTTGTTCGTTGATTGTTTCCTTGGTTTCCCCCACTTGTTTTGCTTTCTGGGTTGGATACTTGTGTTGTTTTTGCCTCCTGAGAGTACTTAGGTATTGCTGGTTTAGCCTTGGCTCTTTTGTTTTTTATTTTTCCATATCAAACTCAACTGGCGCTAGTTTATAGCATGACAGTCATGCCAGTTGGTGCATGTTGCACACTTACAACCCGCGCCAATCCCTGAAAGGCGCTTGTTGCATCCCGACAGTCGCGCCAGGCATGTAAACTTTTGAAGTTTGCTTGTATCTCAACTTTTTGAGCTTTGGTTTTGTCCCAAGTACCTTTATTAGACTACTGGAGTGTCTTGGAGTGTGGTTTGACTGGTTTTGATCGCTACCCTTTGGGTGTTTGCTTTTTTCTATCGATTTTGCATTTCTAGCCCTAGGGCATCTAGTGGCCTTGTGAATCGAGCCTTCCTAAGGTGTTTCGATCTTTTTGTTGTCATTTCGACTCTCTTGTTTGCTCCCTTACACTTTTTTGGTAGTCATGAATCATTTTGTTGCATTATTTAGGTGATTTGCTTCGTCTTCACTTGAATTTTGCTTCGTCTCACTTTGAGCCCAGATCACACGGCTCATTGCTATCTTTGGGACCCTTTTTATTCTTTGGATGTTTGATTTGTTTTTTGAGGAACTGAACGTGAGTGTATTGGTTAGAATTTGATAGTATTATTTCTCAAAAGTTCTTTAGTGCATTTTTCCATTATTGAAAAATAAAATCTCTTTTGCTTTGAAACAGTTAATGAAAGATATGGCTTTTCATTTTGATTAGTGATTTAGTGATATAAAAGAAAAGTTTATTTGCATTAGCTACATTAGGGAAACTCTTTATTGTTTGTGATCGTTTCGTTTACATGAAAGCTCTCTAAATTTCTTGTAGTTTGCATTCATCGAATGGAATGACATGTTTTGGCATATAGATTGCATTTAGGGATTTTGAGAAATTACATACGGTAGGACCTGAAAACCGAAACTTAAACTCAAGATCAACTTTAAAATAAATCGAATGAACTTAAAAACGCATTGGAACATAACGCTCACATTCTAGAGGTCTAGGCTAGAGACGTGCTCCGACGTCGTTAAACCTAGTAACTTTTGTTCTCACATTAAGGTTGGGTGATTCCTCCTTGTGTGACTCAACTGTGGTCTAGTACGGACTTGTGCTCCCACGTACCATCGCATATATATGGGGAGACTCCACTAGGTTATCATCCTTGATCCAGAGGAAGCCGTGTCTGCCGCCTTACAGCCCGTAATGCACCAAACACAGCATTCGGGAAGATTGACTGCTGTATGGAAAGTCCTTGGCTTTCATATGATTGCTAAGGTGTATATGCAGTTTTACGGATTGTCTGGTAAACCCCTTGCCTATTTTCTCTAGAGTAGTCACTTTTTGATCCTTTTAAGATTCCTTAAAAGAAAAGGATCTCTTGAGCATTTGTCACTTCGGGCTCACTAAATATTCGAAGGCAACTATAGTCATCTTTTGTCCTTTTCTCGACTCTTAAATATGAAAAGGTCAAGTTGTGTCCTAATGTCTTAAAAATTTATTCGACCACGATTACATTTACCTTGTTAGATCTTGTGTGTGTTAGTTTTGAGTAGGGTCTTTTATCGTTAGATTTTCTAGGATTTTTGTTTGATTCGATCATCCTGGCAGATCCATCGATCCTGTCTTCTGTCCCGAGTGACCAAGGGTCTCCTTATTCTGTTGCCCCTGAGACACCGGTTTGTGGTGACACTTTTCCTGTTATTCCAAGTGTCCAACCGTTGAACTCTCGTGCTCCAGAGGACGAGCTTTACAACTTGTTTTGGAACCCTATTTAGGAACCTTCCAAAGAGCATTTTCCCTCTACTCCTACTGGTGTTTCAACCCCGATGGCTTCTTCTGATATGGAAGACACATCTCCTATATCGAGTGGAACACCTGTTATGTCGAGTATTGAGACTCCTGTCCCGGCCACATCCCTGGTCATATCTATGCCCTACATTGTTACACCTCTCAGTATTATAGTGCCTGTGTGCTACAGATATCTAAGGGATGCCATGGGATCTGGGAGTTCCTCTTCTATGTGGGACAATAACATTGTTCCCACTACGGGACCTTTTGTTTCCCAAGTTCACCATAGCGCTGTCACGTTAGTTCCGACCAATCCGAGCATTTGTGTTGCATCGTTGACTCCGGTTGCTAGTGCTGTTATGACATCTTCCGTCGTAACTACTATTGCCGGCCCATCCCGTCGCCCAGTACATAGTGGCCAATCGGCACATGCTGCCAGAGTTGTTCATCCTGCAAGCAGTGCCCCACCTTCTTCTGATGCCATTTCAGCAGGGGGGCATATTCTCAGTACTTGCATGTTGTCCAAAATCCAGGTGCACAAGGCCCCTATTATGACCCTATAGGTCATCATTTGTATACCTCCTCGCCAGCTCAACCCGCGGTTGAGTCTTCAATTCCATTGAATGACGCTTGGGGTACCACCGGTTATGGTGGTGGCCAGTTTCGTCTGGGTCAAGGGCAACCATCTCAAGGACCATCATACCAAGGTCAGCCATCCTACACATAGCCTAATTATGGGCAGCAGTATTATGGCCAAACCTATCCAGGGCAACCTGGAGGCTTGCAAGGACAACCCTCCCAGGGACAACCTTTGGCCTCTGGTGGTCCGTCTTTTACGTATCTTGGGCAACCTTCTGGAAACCCGGGACAACCTTATGCTCAACAAGGACAACCTAGAGTACAACAGGGATACCCTTCGGGCCAACCCTATGGGAATCCGGGACAACCTTACGTGCAGCAAGGGCAACCTGGAAATCAGCAAGGCTACCCTTCTGGGCAGGGAGGCCAGCCTTACATGCAGCAAGGCCAGCCCACTGCTCATCATAGTCAACCCTCGGTTGCACAAGGACAACCAAACACCCAACAAGCTCAACCTTTTGGGCAAGTAGGTCCGTCCTAGCAACCTTCCGGCCAGATGGCCCAACCTCAGTCTTCGCAAGGATATCTCTCTAGGCCTACTCAATCGGGCATGCAGATGGTTCTTGCCTCTCAAGATCAACCCAATTACCAGCCCCAGAATCAAACTGGTCTCCAGCCGCAAGGTGGGTATCAATCCAAACCTTCCTATCAAACGTAGCCTGGTTCCGAGGCTCAATATGGACCCAGCAACCATATGGATACCAGCAACCCTAGGGGCAAAACCAGTTTTCCCCGTATCAAAATTATCAACAGGTGCAGGCCACCCCTTATCAAAATTATCAACAACTCAATGTTGCTCCTGCCGATCAATATGGTAACCAATGGGGTGCTGGGGGGCAGAACCAGAATCAACCATCCAGTTATGGATATAACCTTTATGGGTAGAGTTCCTATGGAAAAGGTCCTTTTGGACCTGGTCTGTCTGGACAAAGTCAATGGGGGAAACCGGCAACTGGATGGAACTCTGGCCCTACCTCATATCTGCAGATGTCCTTCAACCCGTAGCTACCATTTCTAGCAACGTTGGAACTTCCTGATGTGTCAAAGTTAACTAATGATCCTATTTTTCATAATCCACAATGGCCACTACTGCCAACTAAGATACCTGGCGATTGTCCCAAATTCGACGGCAAAGCTGGAGAGGATCCTCAAGCCCATATAATGACTTATCACCTCTGGTGTTCGTCCAATTCATGGCTTGACGATTCATTTCAGCTCCACCTATTCCAAAGGACTCTCACTGGCTCCACTGCTAAATGGTACATTGAATTGACCCGTGTGTCTTTTCAAGATTTCAATTCATTGGCAATGGCATTCCTTACTCATTTTCAGTTACCCATTCGGTACGAGACAGGCACCCATCTCCTTACGTCTCTCAAGTAGGACACGGCTACGCATATCTCGGATCATATACATGAATGGAGAAGGCGTCATCGGTTGATCAAGTTTTGGATTCCTGATCAAATCCTCACCGATTGGTTCACAACTTCCTTTGTCCCTAAGATCGCACGGGACATTGCCATGGAAGCTTACGTAACTGAAGAGCAAGCTATTGCGCGTGCTCAGTACCTTGACTTAGTTTATTCTCAGTCATGTACTTTGTATGAGTATTTTCCTGATGCCTCGAGACAAGGTACATCCAAAGCTCCACCAAACCCATCTGTTGATGGAGTTATTGGCTCTATAAATCCATCATCCAAAAAATCATCCTCGAACCCTAGGAAGCCAAAACCGAATGCTTCTAGCGAAAACACTTCTCAGGGTGGTTCTAATTCTGGAAGTACTTCTGAGGTTAACGCCCTCCAGTCCACCACGGTGAATAAGGCCTCGAAAGGAAAGAAAAAGGGGAAAGAAAAGAATAAGTCTGAGAAACCTAAATAGGATTCCTCCAAACCTCCATCCGAGGAAGGAGCTAAGCACAAACCCAAGTATCCTTGTCTCATCTGTGATGAGGATCACTACACCAAAGACTGCCCTAGGCAGTCTGAGGTTAGTCGTTTGTTGAAACGTGCCCTTGGGATTCCTGCGGTTCTGAAAGAACCTTTCCCCTCTCAACAGACTCAAATGGTGGCTGATCCATCTTCGTCTTCATCTCCCTTTGGTTCCTAGGTGTTCATGGCTGGAACCATTCCCGTTCATGTAATGACTCGAACAAAGAAGTATCCGTCGTCCACCGGAAAGGAGCCTGAGGTCCCCTCAAGCGCTCCTTCGTCTAGCTCTCGTCCGCTCCATATCGAGAGACCAAGTACTGAGACGACCATCCGACCCCGTCCCAAAGGAGTACTCAGGAGATCATCTTACAACCCAAATGCTCATGCTGCCCAGCACTATAGCATAGTTGAGGACTTAGCACAGGCTCCATCGGCTATGTCCGCCTTAGAGGTTTTCCAAAGCTGCCCCCCTCAGAGGAAGTCCTTGCTATCGGCCATCAGTGGCATCGACCCGACAGATTCGGATTTGATTACCTTTGATCTCGAGAGCCATGTCCCAAATCTGCCTCATTAGATTTCCTTTCTCATACAAGTCATCATCAATTCGAAAATGATCCATCGTACAGTTATTGATGAGGGCGCATCAACTTGCATCATGTCTATTGCTTGTTGGAAAGCGATCGTGTCTCCAACTTTGAGCCAGTCTCCTACGACACTGGAAGCCTTCGATGTGAGAAAATATCATCACTATGGTATTCTTCAATAATTTTTTATTACTTTAGAAGGGAAAACCATTGATGTAGAAGTTGAGGTCGTTGACGCAAATCTTACTTACAACCTCCTTCTCAACCGGAGTTGGACGTACGCCATGCGTGCCGTGGCTTCATCCCTTTTCCGTGTCATTCATTTCCCTCACCAGGGGAAAATTGTCACGGTAGACCAACTCTCCTTCTTCCCTTCCTCTTCTGAAGGAAATGTGCCTTTCGTGGAGCATACCTCCATCCCTTTCGAGAGTGTGGGAGTTGGGCTCTTCAAAGATCCCACCCTCATGGGTGTTTTCTCCCTCCCACCTCCCAACCTCGCCTCTATCAGTATGATTTCAGTTCGTTCTAATCCTTGGGTTCTCCCACCCATCAACCAGATAGAATCATGGGGCGAGGAGATGCTGTTGAGTCCCGCCGAGCTCAACTACATCGAAATTATTGTTGTATCGACTCCTCCTGCTGAACCCGCTTCTTTAAGCAGAGCTCTTGACTCATACAACGATTCCCCTTGGCTTGGAGAATGCGCCTCCTTGGATCCATTAAAGGAAATATTTCCTTCCGACGAAGCCATCATGGAGACCATGTCTCTCGAGGAACCTCTATGGTTCAATCTTCATTACCATTCCTCGTTTCTCCCTACCCTTTGGGAAACGTTGGCTTGTATCGAGCGGTTTGCTCCGTGTCTCCCTTCAAAACCTCTTCAGACGCCTATTCAGGTCTACCAAGTATCGTCCGAAGGGAATTTGGGGAACATTACGCAGACCCAACCTATCGACATCTCTGTTAAACCAGGGATTGTCGAGAACATCTACATACGATTCACTTGCACTCCTGAGGAAATTCAAATCTATATAGCTCTTTTTCGCAAGTTTTGTGATGTCTTTGCGTGGTCTTATGAAGATATGCCTGGCATCAATCCTAACATCGTAGTGCATGAGATACCTACGTATCCAGGAGCTAAACCTGTTCGTCAGTGTTTATGCCCTGTGCACCCCTGCAAGGCTACAACTATCAAAGCGGAAGTTGAAAAACTTCATAAAGCTGGTTTCATTTACCCTATCCCACTCATAGATTTGGTCTCTAACATTGTCCCTGTGGATAAAAAGCAGGGTACCATTCGCGTCTATGTCGATTATCGTGATATTAACCGAGCCTGCCCGAATGATAACTACCCCACACCTTTCATTGAACAGCTCATTGATGAGTGTGCGGGGAGTGAGATATATTCGTTTATGGATGGATTTTCTAGCTACAACCAGATTAATATCGCGCCTGCTGATCGACACAAGACGACCTTTATCTGTCTGTGGGGGACTTTTGCTTATAAAAGGCTCCCTTTCTGTCTCAAGAATGCCGGTGCCACTTTTCAACGTGCGATGTCTTACGCCTTTCATGATATCTGGCACATCGTACAGCCTTATCTGGATGACCTTCCCGCTCATTCAGCTAAGCGCCAAGGCCATCCGTCACATCTCCGCGAGATTTTTCTCCGCTGTCGACACTACAATATCCGACTTAATCCGCATAAATGTGTCTTCTGCGTAGAATTTGGTCGACCTCTCGGATTTATCGTCTCCCGAGAGGGCTTCCGCTTGGATCCCCTTAAAGTCGAAGCCATTTTGAATCTTCCTCCCCCTACTTCTTTGCGGCAACTACAGAGTTTGCATGGTAAAGCAAATTTCTTACGATGATTTATCCCGAATTATGCCGGAGTGGCAAAATCTTTCATGTGGCTACTCAAGCGCGACACCTCGTTTCGATGGGATGCCATAGATGAGGAGTCTTTTGCACATCTTAAAACTCTTCTGGTTTCTGCCCCTTTGTTGCGGCCCCCGAATTATCATCGCGATTATACGTTGTATCTAGCCATTGCTGACACCACCATCGGTATGGTTCTGGTTTAGGACGACGATGATGGCACTAAACATGTTATCTATTACCTTAGCCGCAATTTGTTAGATACAGAATCTCAATATTATTATGTCGAGAAGTTGGCCCTCATTACTATTTGCACTGTTCAATGCTTCCGTCATTACATCTTGTTGCATACCATGACGGTGATCTCCGATTGCAACCCTATGACCTACATTCTGTCACGCCAGTTGCTAGGGGGAAATACTCGAAGTGGATAGCCATCCTCCAAGAGTTTGACTTGGAATTTACTGCTGCCAAGTCTAAGAAATCACTTGTCTTCGCTGAGTTATTGTGTTCTTTGCCATCTATTGCAACCTCCTCTCAGTTACAGGATTCCATTCTACACAAAACTCTCTTCCTCATTAGCACCCTCGATCCCTCGTACGGGGATATTATTGTCTACTTGCAGACATCCTCCTTCCATCCCGAGACCTACAAGGATGCTCGCCGATGGATCTGACACCAAGCCCAACCTTATCACATTGTTGGAGACACCGTGTACCATCTCTATGTTGATTCTGTTCTTCGTCGATGTTTTCCTTTCGAAGAAGCAGAGAGAGTTCTGAATTACTGCCACTCGGGTGCATGTGGCGGTCACATGTCTGGATATGCCACCGCATAGAAAATCCTCCGTGCCGCCTATTTCTGGCCCTCCATTTTCAAGGATTTCATTCTTGCTGTCCATTCATGTCATGAGTGCCAGATTTACCAATTGAAGATGCGTGCACCCCCTGCTCCACTGCACCCTATTGTAACCGTCGGCCCTTTTGCCAAATGGGGCATCGATTATGTGACTTGTAACCCTCGCTCGGCCGAGGGGCATGGGAACATCATCGTTGCTGTTTTTTATTTCACGAAATGGGCCAAGGCGATGCCTACATTGTCAGAAGACGGTCACACCACGGCGCAATTTTTGTTCAACCATGTTATTTCACGGTTCGGAGTACCCCAAGCCATCGTCACTAATCACGGAAAGAATTTTCGTAATCACATGATGACCGAGTTAACAACCCAGTTGGGCCTTAGGCATGATAGTTCGACCCCGTACTATCCTCAGGAAAACGGTCAAGTGGAAGCCGTGAACAAGGTTTTGGTCACAATGCTTCAAAGAACTATTGGCATGCACAAGTCCAATTGGCATCTGATGTTGTTCTCTGCTTTGTGGGCCTACCGTACCTCCATGAACGACGCCACTAGTTTCACTCCTTTTCAGTTAGTTTACGGACTGGAGGCGACCCTTCCTATTGAGTGTGAGATTCCTTCATTAAAGATAGCCGTCAAGTTGCTCCCTGATACTACTCTAGTAGAAGAGCGTCTTCTTTACTTAGAATGGCTGGATGAGACTCGTCGTCTAGCCTCCTTAGCTATTGAAGCTCAAAAGAAGCGAGTGAAAACTCACTTCGATAATACTATTAACTCCTACTCTTTCATTGAGGGCGACTTAGTACTACTCTATGATCAAGCTAACGATAAGCTTGGGGTAGGAAAACTCGAGCCTATGTGGCACGGGCCCTACATTGTGGAAAGAGTTTTTCAAAAAGGCGCCTACGAGCTTATTGATTATGAAGGCAATCCCCTGGATAGGCTCAGAAATGGGCTTTACCTCAAGAAATAACATGCATGAGTCCAGGCACTCTCTTTGTGTACATACGTGTGCTTTCAGCAAGTGTATTGTGTGTGCATGTTTTTTTAGTTTTTATATTGGTATGTTGGCGTGATTGCCGCTTAATGTGTCTTTTACTTCTTGAACAGATATCTGGATCACCTTACGTGGGTTTCGCTGATGGTGCTTCCTGCAATACACGCAGCTTGTCATCTGCGACATGGGTGATCTACGATCCTCATGGTGAGTTAGTAGATATTCAAGGGGTTTGTCTGGGTTGTACAACGAACAATGTTGCTGACTATAGTACTGTGATTGAATTATTAGCTGAGGCGATTAGCCTCGGCATTCGCACATTGGTCGTGAACTTGAACTCTCAACTTGTAGTCCATCAACTCAACGGGCATTATTTCGTCAGAGACCATCGGATTTTAAGGTTGTATTTACGTGTTAAGTTATTAGAATGGGATTTTTATTTCATTACTTATCAACATGTTCCAAGACGACTTAATACGTTAACCGATGCATTAGCTAATTATGTGTTGGACAGGCATTCGCATAATATGTGATTCAACATAACACAAGAAGCATAAAGTACAATAAACCATAAAACATATATATATGTGTGTGTGTGTGTGTGTGTGTGTGTGTGTCCAAAATGTTTTCACCTCGTGCATCATCAAAAAATAATACATGTTTGTCTAAATACATGCGGAGACAACATGTCTCTCAAAAAATATGCATGAAAAGAAAAGCCTAGATATCTAGTCTCGGTGGTGCTCATGATAGCACGTCACCGCTTGCACTAGACACCTCAGGAGCCGGCGGATGCGAGTTGGCACCCCTACTGTGTGCCTCTGGTACGCTAGCGGGACATTCGCTAGCCGAGCATAATCCGAGATCCCTCAATTGATAGCCTCGAGGTTCTGGATAAGCTCCCCTCTGTCACTGCCCTCCTCCTGAGGATTTGTTACTGCTGCTGCTGCTACTGGATGTCTCCTCGCAATGGAAGACAAGCCAGCTACATGCTCTGGGCCGACATCTGCATATGCATATAAAGGTCATTAGGACAAGTATGTACTGACAAAAAAAATCATAAAAATATAAAATCAAAAAATGAGGACGTACCAATCTCCTCGTCCGAGTACTCTCCCTCTGGCAAGGGAAGGTCAAGGTCTTCAGTGAAGTGTATCCCTGCATACGGCCAGTCTTCCACCATGATCAGTTGGTGGCGAAGCCACCCGAAGAACTCCGGTCTGAAGGACATCTTCTAGCTGCCACCTCCCCTTGGCATCCGTGCCGCCCATCGAGCCATCCTCGGCTCTCGAGGTGCTGGGTCTGCCACAAAGGCCCCTTGGCCCTTGGAAGCTTGGCACATGTTCCAAGAAGAACGTCACCAATATGAAACCATACACGAATTGTTGCCACTTGCCCCGCTTGGCCTTTGTCAGCTGCCTCTTCATATTGGTCGTCACAGCTGATGCCCAATTGAACATCGTTGAGCTAAGGCACTCTATTGCTAATAACAGGTGGTTCTTCAAAGCTTTGTGGGGCACTTGTGCCCCCACAACTCATGTAAAGGTGAATAGCAATGCTCTCAGTGTCAGGTCCTGAACGGTCGGGATATCCACCTTCGAACTTCCCTACCCATCTTTTGTCTTCGGGCAAATTCGAGGCTTCACCTCATCCATCTTCTCTCTGGATGGCCTACTCCCAGCGAATCGAGGCACCGACCCTCATCACGACAATCCAGTTAGGAAGTAGACATCAGACACATCTAACTCCAGCACCTGATCCCGTATCCGTAACACTTATTCCTCTACGTCCCACAAGTCGATCAGATACTGCAAGAGCTCTAGATGATCTCGCAAATAGGATAGCATGAAATATTTTTTGAGCCCACACGCTCTGAGAGCTTCCGTGCAATCCTCATACGCTAGGGCCAATGTGTCCACTTGGTCATGTTCCCGTTCCTTCCATGTCATCACCATTTTTGTGGATTTCCCCGCAAATAGAAGTCAAAATGATGCATTAGACCCTCACACAACTTGAAATTGCAGCAAAATGGGTTTCAAATTTTTTTAAATTGGCCTAAGAATGCACGTGGCCATTGGCGCAACTGTTTCTAAAAGAGTCGCGCCCATGGGTGCGCGCCCTGTGGGAAATTTGCCCCATTGGCGCGAGTCTGTGCCTGAAACCTGCGCCAATGGGCGCAACCCCTAAAATTAAAATTCTCCCCATGGGAAATGAAAATGAAATGAAAAACAAATTCCAAACGGATGAAAATGAAGCTAAGGACAAGACCGCTTACCTAGCACTAACGGCGCTCGAAATGGTCCACTGGATTGGTCGCAATGGCCAACTGAAGGTCACACTCCAAAAAGTCCTAATGTCGCTCTCCAAAGGTAAAAAGTGAAAAGTAATTTTTATTTTACCATTTTGACCTTTTTATAGCTTTTTGAACCTAATTAGGCTTTAAAAAGTCATTTTATGAATATTTTTATGGATATTTGTGTCGAAAATGGGTTTTACGCCGATTTTTTGTGCAACGACAGGTGTTTATAGAGCTTTCATGGCGAAACGAGTTGTATTTTATACTTTTTTGGACTCGGTAAATACACGAAAAAGTCACTGTGGAGTCATCTTTTGCTCTTTTCTCACTCTCTAAACGTGAAAAGAATGCCGAGTTGGTCCTCTCGACTCATTAAACGGTAATGAGAGGCGGTCGTCTTTAAACCTTTTTCCGACCATTTAAAAATGAAAATATTTTCGGACCCTTGTTGTTTCCAGTTCGTTAACGGTCACAAAGCGACGTGGTTTTGATCGCTCTTTTACTTTTTCAGATCAGAGTCACTACTTATGAAAAGTAGTCCTCGGTTGTAATGATTGAGCGGTTCTTTCGAGCATGGTTTAATACTTTTTCGGGCTCGAGAGGCACAACTTTACGAAAAAGGATAGCCCTGGAGTTTTCTTTTTGTTGTCTTTTCAAACTCTCTAAATATGAAAAGGCACCGAGTCCTTCCTTTGTCAGACTCGTTAAAACTCAATCACATCGGATTCCGTCGCAATGACGCCTGCCAAGAATATGTTATCCCCGTCAAGCTTTTCATCCAAAAATAACTGGGGTACTCGACAGAAATGGTGGGAGAAAAAAGGAACTGTAATCAAAGTCATGTCGGCAGTATGTCGCTCTTGAACATGGCAATCATCTACATTCGCGTCTAGGTGGGGATATCTCATCTTGTTTTTACACTTGCCTCCATGGGTTTGGGTATCCTGTTTGACCATTCATCTGCTCATCACCTTGTCACCATGACCCCTGATCATTTGATTTCAAATACTGCGAAGTCCACTGTCGTTCCGCCGATATGTTCAAGAGAAGTTGACCTCTGCAGAATACTCAACCTCCCTCTTATACTTCACACAAAAATTTTTATCCTTCTCTGTCTCGTGTCGTTGATGTGGGAAACATTATGGCCCACCTTCGATCAAGGTCACTTCCTGTCGACTTCAGCTCATTATCCAGGAAGTTGACTTAGGGACTCCCTTCAGGTACCTTGGAGCCTGCATGCCTCAATGGCAGGTTCTTCGTGTTCGACGCGAGGTTTTCATCATTGGCCTCCGATCGGATGATTCTATGGGTGTTTGACTCTGGCTCACTGATTCGCACGCCGTGGATTGTACCTATAGTACCTTGAGGACCATTGTCATTATTGGTGGTACCTCTCGCGTCTGTTAACAATTTTCATCATTGGCTGGTAATCAGACGATGTCCTCGCATGTTCAACTTCGACTCCTATATTCGCATGCTTGAACTTGTAATTTTCTTGGGCCGAGTTGGAGCGCAAGACCCTAGATTTTGTCTGTTGAGATCCAAGCTGCATTTTGTGGATTATTATAATCATTACATGACTCATTCACTGGATGGCTACGACCATGCCTGAGTCTATTCATCGATCCTCGCTGGATGGTTGCGTCCATACCTGGGATCCAAATTTGTATGTACTCTGCTATGGATGGTTACATCCATACCATGTACATCATGTCTTTGAGCTATCAGTTGTACTTCATGCAGGTTCTTCGGAAGCCGTGTTTTCAGTCAACCATGTTCTTGTAAAGCACTTCACCCCTCTCTCTCTCGGGCTTCATGCTTTAGGGGGCATTTGTTGCACAGTATTTTTTCACCGTCCCTATTACCTCTTCTCCCGTACATTGGAGGACCTATTCCGGGACCTATGAAAAGTGACATAACTTGAAAACCCCTGCATTCTATCCCTTAAAGAATGTATTCCATATGCCCCGAAGACACCTTCTGCAAAATACCCAAAAATATAGCCCTTTCTCCATTGGCGGTGTTCCACAGTGTATCACTCACGCCAATGGGGTAAATCCTCCAAAGAGGGCGCGCCATCTCGTGCTCTGTCTCAGAGTTGCACTAGCGCCAACCCAGTTGGGTAAAGTTTTTAACAAACAAACTTCCGAAGGTTCCTTCCACCCTATTCATGAACTGATTCCAGTTTGAGTTGGTTCAGTTGGGCTTCATATCTCCCAAGGAGGGAAGTAGTTCTCCACCTCTCATGGAAGCTTCCTAATGATAAGGAAAATCCCATGAATCAAGTGGATGGTCTTATCTACTCTTCCTACCTCTATATAAGCTTGTTCTTTCCCCTTTGACAAGCTAGTTAGTAATCCTACTTTTCAAGCTCCCAAATCTAAGTCCCAAAGTCTGAGAATTGCTAAGCTCATCTTGCAAGAGGTCTTGTTCATCCCTATGAAGCTAAATCTTTAACGAAGAGATCCATGCCCAAGTGATCAAGGAGAGAGAGGCTTGTTCCCATCCCTACAAGCTTTGCAAGGCATGTGTTGCTGATTCACCCAGCCAAAGGAGGATTTGACGTCAGAACTTGGTTGTATTCTCTTTTGTTTATCAATAATAATAGACGACTATCATTATGGTTCCACTAATGTGTCTTTATTATGGTGTTTGAGTTGTATCCTTTCTGACTGATACATAGTTGCATTTCTTGGATTTTATGCTTGTATTTGTCTTGTTCTTTGCATGTGCAGGTGTCTGTTCACGAAAATCATGAGGATTGTGACCAGCTGAAGCGAAATAACAGAAGCAACGACTCTTGTATGAATATAAGCATTGGATTCAAGGTAGGATCTCATCATTGGCCTTTACTTTGCAATTAGGAACCTGCGTGTTAGCGTTGTTCGATTATTGCTAGACCCCATTTAGGCTAGTGGGATCGCCTCTGTCCTTAGAGGGGATTTACCTGTACAACAATAACGATGAACAAAAGAATGTTATTCAAACTTGTTGTTTCCACATATGTTAGCTATATATCTTTGGATCCCATGAATTTGTGTATATATACATAGTTATGTGGACCTAGGAGCACAGCAGGTGACGTTGGATCTAATTGGTATTCTCGGAGACTCAATCAATATAACTATTCTTTAAACTGTGTTCATGCCTCCAATCCTAGATTTTAAAACCATACAACGACATCAATCCAACCATGTGATCGTAAGATATGACTACATATTTATATTATGGCTCTTCGTGGTAGAGTTGTTAACGATATGACCATACGTCATGCCCTGGTCCTTAGGGGTCAATGGTCATTTCCATGTTGATGTTAGCATGATATCATCATGCCACGTGGAAGCCTATGAGAGGTGCCCCATGTCACATTGTTTCTTCTATTTGACAATAGAAAATTCCAATTACACTTGCCACATGTTAGTCCCTCAATAGTATATATGGGCGGAAAATCTAACATTGTGCTCCAACTATTGGGTTGTAATGTCATATTTTAGTTTCATTATATATCTATAATATATATTATATAGTATATATATATATATATATATATATTATATATATATATTATAATATATATATATATATAGATATATATATTAAAGCCCCAATTTTTGTCAAATATCTAAAAATAAATTAAATGTTTGTCACAAGGAATTTACATATCAAATGTAACATTATTTGTAACAAGATTTATCCTTTAACAATCAAGATAGAGAATACATATTTTCATCTATATACTGCAACATTTTATAAATAAAAGGAAATATGTTTACTATCACTTTCGACTCTAAAGGATTCAAAGCGCTCTTCAAAAAACATCATAGTATGGGGACTTCAATGTAACATTGAGAAGCAAATAAATATGGGTGGGAAAAATAATAAGGCATTGTTGTAATTTACGATTTGCAAAAATAGTTACTAGTAGAACCCGAACATAGAAATAGATGAAAATATATAGACTATGACACGTAAATAGTTGGAAGAGAGAAAGGAAGAAGAGCCTCAAGTAATGGGAGACCAATAGTAAACACTTTATTATTATACCATACAACACTACAATCTCCTTTTTCTTTTTTATATTGATGACATATTCATAGTTCAAGATTTATATTGGAGGTAGTTGTAATTGCCTAACTAGATTGACTTACTTACATTTTCAAATTGATAATTAACCTATAACATTAATTGATCCATTGTTTTTTCTAGTCAACTAGAGAAAGATGTGGATTTGTATAACATAAATTTTAGTAGAAATTTTGAATAAACATAAAAAAATCCTTAGAATTTTTTTAAATAACTTTGAAGCCACCTTGGTGGAATATTACTATTGTAAGTGTTTCCATATGTGCAAGGATACAAGAAATTTGCATGGAACATTTTTATTGGAAATTATTATTTTATAGTAAACATGGGTTGCAGAATAACATTCATTATTGAAAAACATTATGAAAAATGTTGCAAATTCAAATTCTATTCTATATTTAATATTTTTTTCAAAAGAATGGTGGTGCAACAAAGATCTTAGTGAAATCACAAGTAGCCCCAGTAAATAGGACCTAATTTTGGAGACTTGGAAGAAAATAATGATATAAGGATCTGAAAATAATTTCCAAGATCAAGAAGGGCTATGGTGTGAAGAGGAGATCAATGATGAGAGTAAATAAAGGATAAAACAACTAATTTTTCAGTTACCAAGAATAAAGGGTTGGTGAAGAGATTAGCATTTAGAGGATGATATTAGACAAAATATTATATATATTATAGAGGACTCTAATCAGTGAGGGGTTTGATACATAAATTGGCTACAAAGGGAAAAATGGGAGCTAAATCCTTGACCTCTGCTTCTACCAAATGGTAGATAAATTACAAGGACCTTGTCGGAAAAATAGATCAATGATGATTGTAACCCCTGAATATCCCTAGATGGAACCACTAAGAAGAATACCACTTTTTTAGAACATGCACCACACAAAAATACATTCAATGCAAATAAACACAAAAAAGATATTTCATTAATCTCCAATGCAAGGTAACTTTCTATTGGGGTACAATGTACTCTCGAGTTCATCAAGACCTCATCAAGGCCTAAATTAGGCCATCATTTGACACTCTTCAATACATATTTAGTGGCACATATGACCTCTTTCTATTCACTAACATACCTCACCTACCATTTGGAATAGTTATAATATCCCTCCATTTTACACAATAACTTTTATATTTTTATTTCTCATTACTTCTAGTTAATTCCATTATTGACACATACTATTAATAAAATTATAGTAAAGTTATTATTTAATTATAGATTCTTATTTATTTCACTAAACTTTGATTGATGAAATAGTATAGAGGTTATTTTGTCCTCAAGTTTCATTTGCTTATGATTCAGGAAAATTAACACACATATATAAGAAAGGATGGAATTTCGAAACCTTAACTTTGAGTACCTCTAACCTCTACCATTAACAACTACCCATTGTTTCTTCAATATGATATGAAATAGTTCCCTTTTATTGAGGTTTACAAAGTATTTTTGGGGTGATAGATAATCACCACGCCAGCTCCACTTAGTATTAATCAAACTTGAGGCATAACAAATACCAATGTATTTACTCCTGTTAATCCATTTATTCATACATGAATTATGGTTCTCCCAAATTTAGTCCATGACCTTTATTTTCTTAAGGGTTCATACTTGGTGTTTATAATGCATGGATCTTCTTACGTCCCTATAATACTAATGCATCCCCCTTGTTAGTGTATCCCCATTATTGTTATTGTTGTGCCCATGTAGCCCACATATTAGTATTGTTGTTTCCCATAGAAGCCCACTATTTCTATTGTTGTGCCCTTACATTATTATTGTTATGTAGGCTCTGATTATATTGTGACCCCTTAGACTCCTATATATACAAAGGAGGTCTTTCCATTTGTATCATCCAAGAATTGTTCATTTGTTTAATGTAAAGGATGTTTCCCCTTGAAGAGGATATTTTTTAAGTCATTGATCTATATTTTTGCGAGTTGGTTTCATAACATTTGGTATTAGAGCTTTGGATTCTAGGGTTTCACTGCTTCAAACAGGTCATTGTGGAATTTTCGCTATAAATTTTTTTCTATAAAGATTCAGAATCTAAAATGCAACCATGTGGAGCCAAAATATTTCAATATATTTTCTAAGATATGGCCTAAAGAAGTTATGGTTTTTTCATGCTCCAAAATTCAGTCTCAAACGGGTGACCTAGGGAAAATTGTCATAACTTTCGTTTTAGGAATCAGATTTGAATTCAGTAAAACATGAATAAAAGTACAACTTCCTTCTACTGAGCTAGTCCATATTGAGGCCCTCGTGGGATATTTGTCATAACTCTATATTGAATAATGCAATATTGGCCTAACTTATGGAATTTGAAATAATATTAAGATGGATAACATAGGACCAAATTTCAGACCTTGGAGATTCGAGATTACAGATTTACAACCATTTCAAGCTCAAGCTCCTAAAAGCAAGAAAAAGGTGTGCATTTTTTATTTTTTAACAACATTTGTTTGAAAGATCAATTTGAAGTGATTCAAAGGGCATATTGAAGTATAGATATCAGTATTTGGTTCTACAATGCATCCTAAACAAAATATTTCTACACACATTAATCTCTTAGAAATATCTACTATGACACGTGAAAAAGAAGAATTTCAACATGATATATCAAAGTTACGAGACCAACTGCAACAATTTTTTCTCTCACAAAGAATTACCAAAGATGACATGAATGTCTTAAAAGGGGAAATGGGTGGTATAAAAGGAAACATGGTTGGATTAAAAGGGGACATTGATGGTGTAAAAGGAAACATGGATGTTTTGAAAGTAGACAATTTGGAAGGGTTGACAAAGTTGTTGGAAGAAAGGCTTCCGAGTGGTGACAAGGTAATCCATGAAAATCATGATGAGGACAAAAGGAATATGAATTATGATTTTAGATACTCCAATGTGGGGTTTAAGAACCCACAAATTCCAAATATAGATACGAGGAAGTTTTATGGAAAGGATCTGGTAACATGGATACTACAGATGGAACAATATTTTGATCTACAAGATGTGCAACCATCACAAAAGGTATGTATCACATCTTTATATTTAGAACCTAATCAATTTTTTTATGGTATAGATGGGTTTATTCTCATAAGTGACTTATTACCTTGTCAATTTTTATGGATGAAATAATAGCACATTATGAAGACATAAAGAGAAACACCTTCTTTAGCCTTTAGGAACCTAATTCATTGAATAAGGCATTCAGGGTGGCAAGAAAAGTTGAAAGCAAAATTATGGCAACAAGGAATTCTACCATTCACAACTATAAAGATGGAAGTGTTTCTACTCCTAGTCTTCCACGTACTACATTAAAGGAAATTTTAGCCTAAAAGTGGCCTCCTAAGGAAAAAATAATAAAAAAATAGTTAAAATAATAAAATAAGAGTTATGAATTTTAGATGGAAAAGAAGAAAACCTTTTTTTAATTGTATTTTTGGCTTATATCCTTATAGGTTTACTCGAATTTCAAGTGTATACGCTTGTTGGATGCATAATTAAATTCTGCATCAAATGATTACCCATTATGCATACTTTTGATAAGATCCACATTGATAAAAATTGCAGATATATTAAAAACGTGTGCTTCAACATGCTTTTTTAATGTATCTTCAATTGTTTTCAATATGGGTCTTCTCAAAAGTATGCATAATGGGTACTCATTGAATGTGTAATCTAATTCCACATCCAATGAGTGTCTACATTTGAAATTTGAGTAAAGCTATAAGGATAGAAGCCAAAAGTACAATTCAAAAAAGTAGTTTTTCTTATTTTCCCTCCAAATTATTTACATGTATTGGTTTGCAAATTATTACATGGAAATTGTGTGAAAATTTCATGGGAAATTTTAGGCCAAAATTTCTTTTAATGTAAGGTTGACACCACAACAATTGAAGTAAAAAATAGAGAAAGGGCTTCCTTACAGTTATGACAGCAAATACACTAAAGGTCATAAGTGTGTTGAGAAGAAATTATTCTACATAGATTGTGAAGAGGAGGAAGGAAAGGAACAAGAAACATCAAAAGAGGAGGATATACACCAGGAACCAACCCTGGAGAAATAAGAAATGAATCTAACCATATCTTGTAATGCATTGGCAGGAATTACCACTCCTCAAACTCTCACGATAAAAGGATATGTCAAGAATAAAAAGGTAATAGTGTTGATTGATTTGGGTAGTACCCATAATTTTATTCATTGTAAGATAGCTAAGGAATTGAATTTCTTCCTATATCCAACACCAAACTGTCAAGTGATGGTTGCGAATGGAGGAACTATAAATTTCTTTGGAAAGTGCCATAATCTCAAGCTAACCATGGGGGAATATATATTGAATAGTCAATTCCTTCCATTCTAATGGGTGGTGCTGATGTTGTACTAGGAGTCCGATAGTTACAATATTTGTGAATGGTAACTTTAAATTTTCAAGAACTTTTGCTGAATTTTTTTTAGGAAGGAAAGAAAGTTGAATTAAGGGGTATCACAAGGAAACAAGGAAAGATAATCAACTCTAATGGCATGGCAAAGCTTCTAAAGAAAGAACAACAAGGCATAATTGCACAATTATGCTCACTGGAGGTTCAAAAATCGAAATCATCTATTTCTCGAAATCTCCAAAAAGTATTGGATAATCATTCTAAGGTGTTTGAGACTCCCAAAGGCCTCCCAGCTATTCATGATCATGATCATGATCATGCTATTCATTTGATTATAGGAAGTGTTGTCAGGCCAAGAGGTAACTACTCAAAATGAATTGTGTTTTTTGTATTCAAACTAATCATAGATATATGCATGGAAGGAGAGACTCTCGAGCTTCATCTACCAATGTCTCTTCATATTCCAATTCTCCTTATTTTCTATTTATAATATTTTAGAAGGATTTACCTAATCCAAAATTTTAGGTGTCAACATTCCCCCCCATGGTCTGAAGGGATGTTGGTGAGTCCAAGAATCATTATGAATATTTCAAACCTTTCTCTTCCAAGATCTTTGGTGAAGATGTCTACAATATTCTCATATGTGGAACATTGGAATAGATGGATTGTCTTGGCCTCAACATGATGTCGAATCAGATGGTGTTTTGTACTGATATGCTTCATTCGATCATGGAACTTTGGGTTCTTGGCAAAATTTATTGCAGAATTGTTGTCAATCATGAGACAAGTTGAATGCACTTGTTTCTCTTGCAAATCTTCCATAATTTTCTTGAGCCACAAAATTTCCTTTGTTCCTTGAGCTGGTGCCACATATTCTGCCTCAGTTGTAGAATTTGCTGGAACTGATTGTTTGTGTGACCTCCACGAGACAACCCCTGGTCCAAGACTCATAGCATAACCTAAAGTAGATACCCTAGTTTCTTTATCTTCATCGAAGTATGAATCAGGGTATCCAAATAAACTGAAGTCACCCACCTATGTATATTTAAGTCCAAAGTATTTGGTTCCCTTAAAGTACTTTAGAACTATTTTTGTAGTAGATCAATGTCCCTCACAAGGCTGTTGCATAAACCTAGAGAGGATTCCAACAACAAAAGAAAATTATGGTCTAGTAGTAGTTAGGTAGTTGAGACTTCCTACAAGATTTCTATACTTTGTTGCATCCTCAAATTATTTTCCTTCAATGGATGTGAGTTTTAGGTTCTATTCCATTGGAGTAGTCAAAGGTGTTCACTCATCCATGCCAAACTTGTTCAATAGATATCTAATGTACTTCTTGGGAGAGAGGAATATAAACGTCAAACATTGAGTTACTTCAACACCAAGATAGTAGTGAACATAGCCCAAGTTGGTCATTTCAAATTTTTTTGTCAATTCCTTCTTTATGGATGCAATATAGATCTCATTGTTCCTTTTCATCGAAAGATCATCTACATACACCATAGGATATATAATGTTTTTCCAACTTTCTCAAAAAACAAATTACATCATCAAGATCATAATGTTTGAGGTTGAGTTTCAGAAGACAGTTAACTTGTTGTAATATGCTCGTGGTGCTTTCTTGAGGCCATATAATGATTTTACAGGCTTGCATACTTTTTGTTCTTGACCCTTCACAACAAATCCTTCTGGATGGGGCACAAAAACCTTATCTTTCATATATCCATTCAATAAAGTAGTGTTTACATCCATTTGATGGACTTTCCAACCGTTCTCAGCTACCAAGGCAAAGAGTGTCTTGATCTTAGGCCAATTTCCTATGGGGGAAAAGTCTCGTCAAAGTCAATCCTTCCATGTTCTATGCCAAACCTTTTTCCACAAGCCTAGCTTTGTGCTTGTCAAGTGAGCCATCATCTTTATACTTATTCTTGTAGACCCACTTGTGCCTATTGGTTTGGTTCCAAATGGAGGATAAACCAACTTCCAAGTGTTATTCTTTATCAAGGCATCATACTCTTTTTGCATCACTTCTTTCCATTCATCATGAGAAGAAACCTCTTTGAAGGAAGTTGGCTATAAATTTGTAGAAAAATTCAATTCACAATCATAAGAGACATCCATATCAACATGTGAATAAGAATCATCTACAGCACCTCTATTCTCTCTGGTTGAGCTTTTTGTTTTTGTCTTTACAACCTCATCAGGATGAATAATTTCAAGTGTCTTTGTTAGCCATTTTAGAGGACATTTCTGAGATGGCCCTAGCTTCTCAGTTGACTGAGTTGGGGCTGAATCAAGATTTAATCTCCTAATTCCATCAATCACATCACTCAATGTGTCATTAGTGTCTAAAGCTTCATGTGGGGGAGAGAGTTCTTTAGGATAAGATTCCACAAATTGATCCAATATACAAATCCCCCCTTCAAGATGTCTAATCCCATTATTAAATTATTGAAAAGAATTTACATGCCTGAATCTATCCAAGTGATCAAGTTTTGGCTAACAACATTGTCAGCCTTGGAAGATTCAAGAAATATCACATCTCTAGATACTACAAAATTCTTATTAACTTCATCATGGAGACAATATTCTTTGGAGGTATTTGAATACCCCAAGAAGATACACTTAAGACTCTCTTAGCGCTCAAATCTACCCTAGGCTGAAATAAGGTAAAACTCAAGGCTACATCAAACCACGCTAAGCCTCGTAGCTAGCCCTACGAGGACAGGAGAGGGCTCTCTCTGGGTAAATCTCAGCAAATATAATCGATGAGGCTCGAGATGACTAAAACAAAAGCTAATTTTAGGCTAGATATGCAGTACAAGGAATTTGAAGTTGATTTTTTGGGGTTTTTGTTGAATCTAAGGGAAAGGCAATTTTGGGTGCGGGGATGAGACACAGTTTTTGCAGAGGTCCGATTTGGGCAAGGAAGGCGATTATCTTGATGCTTTAAAAGTGAAAGATATGGATAGATCAGACTGGCGAGGAGCTAAGGAGAGCAAGAAGCTCTCAAGGATTCTCCTTAAACAGATGAAAACATGGAAAATCAAACAAATTTGAAGGAAGAGCATATCAAATTATGGATTCTACCTTAACACTTCATTTGTCCAATTGCAGAAGATGAGAGAAGGAAAATGATACATATAACAACTTACATATACTGAAAGAAGCACACCAACAACCCATAAAGCCACATGAATCCCAAACAGTGCTGCAAAACCCTCGTCTTTCCTTTGCCAAAATTGCAGAAATACAATGTACAATATAGTCTAGGCTTTTCCCAAAAGTCCAACCTCACTAACCTCTGAAAATGATTGAGAAATTACATCATATAGACCATCCTAACCCCTTTCCTTGCCTCTAGGGGTTGAGCTCATCATTCTAGGAGCTGTTTGAACTAATTCTAAACAAGGAACTGAAATCTAGGTAGTCAAACAATTTACCCCTATATGCTAGGAAACTGATTCATTCATTTAATTTTCACCTTTCAGTGAATGAATCCTCTAGAACAAGTAAAAATGTGCCAAAATTACATCATAGTTATTAAATTACATCATGAAAAGTCAATATTAGTATCAATAAGCAAAACTGGTCAAAACTAGGCGAATTTCTGAGCTGAACAGTGAAAATTTGACCAAAAATCTCTATGCGCCGCGTGCCTGAGCTCTATGCATTGCTCGCCTTTCAGCCTACTTTTGGGGCACTTACCAACATCAAATTCAAGCTCACAATATCTGGTTGGCAAGCCCTTGATATCTACTATCTAGCCCAAGTGAAATTTCTCAATTTGGGTCTCATTTCCCCCTTCAAATTGTCATTCTCCCAGAAGTACTTCCTGTTGGAGAAAAAGGTGGCAGAAAGGTGATTTTCATGGTGTTTTTGGCCCTTTTCATCATCCAGAACTTGATGAAATGCCTTGGCCATACTAGAGCATGCATAACTTACCATGAAAAATCCAAAACTATAAATTTTTCCTCCAGCAAGTGTCCCAATCATAAGCGTGCGCGTCGACGCGCTACGCGTTAGGCTGAAAAATCTGTTTTGCAAGCCAAAAATTTCAAAATGACAAAAATTTCTCCGAAATTGCTCAAATTCGGAACGAAGATCCTACATCATGTATTATGTCCAGCCAATGAAGCCTCAGCCAAAATCTGGAGTGGATCAATTGTTTCACAACGCTTCAGTGTCCTCCTGGTGTATGCAGTTCACTGGTGCAATCTCTGTCTTGGTCATATAATGTATCGATGTGTGCCTCCATGATGTTGAAAGGGAATAGGGAAAAGGGAGGCATTATGATGATATGACAGTAGTGGGAAAAGGAAAATACAAGTGAGATATCTAATTTTTTGGCACCAAAGTCAAATTCTAAAACTTCAAATTCAAACCCTAAAGAGGCATTTCTTTACAAGAGAGTAGGGTTTGTGTTTTTCAATATTCATACTCTTACAACCGATCTTCAAACAACTCCAAACACTGACTAAAGATAATAGCAAGATGATTTAAACTTACATGAGACAAAGGAGACTGAGAGAATTTGAATTTTGAAGAGTAGTGGTAAAAATTTTGAGTTCTGGACCAATGTGTAGCACGCTCCCTGTGCACCATGCGCATGCAGATTTACACTCGCCAATGGAGCCCAGTGCATCGCGCGCACCCAATGCATCACGCGCCACATAGTGAATTTTGCAGGAGGCTTTTGGAGGCCTTTATAGTGTCGAAATTGGGCGCAGGATAGCTTGATGGAAAGGTATTTGAGTCTAATTTCCAATCCAGCTAGAATTTGTCAATTTGGAGTTCATTTACCTTGTAAAAAATCAAATATCCCAAGACTGGTCAAAATGTGCCAAATGAGGCTGCCTCAAGGCAGAGTGTTGTTGCAGTCAACTTTTGAATGCCTTCCTCAACACCAAATTGAGCGCGTGATAGTGCATTGGAAATACCTTTTTGTCTAGTTATCCTTTGACTCATCAAGAAAGTTATTTGGCCAACCAAGCTAGGAGAAAACTTGATTTTCCCAAGGTCACTTCAGAGGTGCATCAATTCTCCCAAGGCGATTGTATTTTTGACATTTCTCTAAAACCATGACACCTATGTAAAATGTGAAGGAGGTTTTTATTCCTTGGCCTATTTTGGACAAAAATGTCTCTCATTTTTTCAAAATTCATGTCATATGGAAAGAGTTATTTTTGCGGACAAACCTAACCTCCCTAGGAGTCTAAGACTCTCTAGTGACAAACGAACCAAACAAGAGCAATCCTTCTCTAAACATACATTATTCTATGAGAAACCAAGTGTTTTCCGATCTTACCTTAGGTCCAACGCTTGTTGTAGCAGTCCAGCCTTGCTGATCCAGATGAGCTCCTCCTTCACTTTAAGACCTGCATACACTAACAAGATAAACGATTACATAACACCTGAATATTTCATAAAGCAAAGCATATTCATCACATAGACCAAGGAGTACATGAAATAATTCATTAACAACAAATCATTGAGAAGAATGGACTTATTTGTATTAAGGAAACAAAAAAGGAACCATTACAACCTGAGCCTTGGTGTTGTGCAAGCTCCTCCCAGGGTCCAGCAAGAGATTTCCTCTACTTTGACAAGCTCACCCACTCCCAATATGGCAACAAGGAAGGATAGTGATCTCTCCTCACAAGTCAACAATGGAAGTCCTAATTCCAGCAGCATTTACCCTTTAGAATGTTCAGCTTTCCACCTCCCCTCCTCTGGCCCAATGCCTGTATTTATAGTATTCTAGAGGAAGTTATTCAGTTCCAACATCAATGGGATACTCCCTCTTTTGGATGGGGTAGCTCCTCTCTTGATGGGATAATTTCCTCTATCATAGGGATGCATGAACCATCTGGAGGCGCTCAATACACGTCAAACACTCTTCTAGAAAGCTCTAGAAGTGACCACAGGTAACTTTTTTAAGATGAAACTCGCGCCTTTTGACCTTTACAGGAGTACGCACCCATCCCTTGACTTACAGAGCGTACAAGTACGCAGGTACAATGAGCTTGGGATGCGTACACGCAGGCAAGGTAGAGAGAACGTGCGTACCCAGAGATAAACATGTTTTTTAATGACTTTCTCTCTTTTTTGAAGTTTGACATGGAGAGCAGAGGTATAAGGCTTGACAAGGAGGATAATATGACTATTGATGGAGCCATATTAACTGCAGATAGGCATGGTGACAAATTTCAGTGTAACACCTCTCCTCTCATGTTTACCCCGGTTGGCTATTTACTTGGGTAGATGTGGGAGGAGGGTGTTATAGAGTGGTATCAGAACATAGTTCACCCCTTGGAATGGATGGGCGGTGTGTGTTGGTCATGCATGCATATCAATGGAATGTGTGTATCTTACACTTGCATTTCATGTGCTTGTTACATTTTCTTGATGGCTGATTATGGTTGTAGTAATGTTTGCATGGAGAATTTGATGTTAATGTTGTGGAATGAGTTTTTCATGAGTATGTGACTAGTTACATATTGTTACATGTCACTTACATGTTGATTTTATGTCACCTACTTACATCCTTGTATGTTAGGTTACATTCTTGAATATTTTTATTACATGTATCAGTCTTGTAGGTTGATTACAAGAATTGATCACTAATGCTTGACTACATGCATTTATGCATATGTGTAGTTGTTTAGGTATTGCTTATGCATATTGTTGGTTGAATGTGGAAATGTGTACAATGGATTAATGGTTGTTGTCATGCATGAGGTCATATCATGCATTGTTGATATGGCCTTGCATTGATGACTGGACCCTAACTAGAGTGATGTTTATGTGTTGATACATTTATTTGTGTATGTGTGTATGTTGTTATGATTATGTTATACATGTATCATGCAGATTTGGTGATCTTGCAGACAAGGTATCCTCCCTAAGCTATACTAAGGTACGTTTATTTATTGTGATTTTGTTCTCTGACATATTATTCATTGCAGGAAAGAGATCAAATGGCTAGCAAGGTAGTAGACTACATAAAATATCCCTATGCAACAGATGAGCAGCGTGGTGCGGGGCACACTGATGATTTGGAAGATACATTTAGGAGCTTTAAGTAAAATATAAGGAGTTCTATGTCATATAATGATCGGATCATATAGGCACAAGAGAAGAAAATAGAGGTTAATGCTATACTTCTTCAAAGTTTGTAAGACTTGCAATGTCAAGGGCCACTTTGGATCAACCATGGATAGGAGGACAAAACT
This sequence comes from Pinus taeda, assembly GCA_000404065.3. NCBI lineage: Eukaryota > Viridiplantae > Streptophyta > Pinopsida > Pinales > Pinaceae > Pinus > Pinus taeda. The sequence continues at coordinate 95,494 of APFE030093552.1, read as the reverse complement.
AATGGAGCATATGGCCGTAGGTCTACTAGTAGACACATGTTAGATAAATCAAATACAATGATGGATTGATGCAGGATCATTCAAGCCTAGTTATAAATGCAATGGCATGATCACATGTTGTGACTATCAGGGCGTTGGAAGACATGAGATTAGTTAATTTTATTTATTTAAATTTGTGAGAGTGTTTTATTTATTGTAAAATATGAGAAAAAGGGTATAATGGCTGATTGACCCTCCCTGTGTGGAGATCAGACCAAACAGTTAGATTTATCTAGTTTGAATAGGATATGATGGATTTGAAAGCTTAAATTAGTGCTTGTTTTAGAAAAGAGTGGAGTTGAAGAGATTCTTTAGGAGAGAGTGAGAGATTTCTGGATCTGAACCAAAATTGGTTCATGAATCCATTCTTGTATAAAATATGATCTATTTGCATAATTCAGAGGTTAGTGAGAGAGAGGTTAGCTAGAGGGGAGAGAGAGACTAGGTAGAGGTTAGCTAGGTTGGAGTCAAGTAAGAGGGATCTAGGATTTCAAGATAGACACAAGAGTTTTGTTTATTATTGTTGTAATCGAGCGAGAGGGATAAGACCCTGTAGCTTTATTGTATTGAATGAATAATTTTGTGTACATAAATGTATTATTCTCCTGAAACCCTTCGCTTGCCTCTATATAGTTTCATGCAGAACAACTGGAGCATCCTTCTCTATTTGTATGCCTTAAGTTATAAATTGCAGCGTTAAATCATAATTGGCGTCCTTATCGTTATAACAGTGGCTGAGCCACTTGAAAGTTATCACAGAGAGTTATATCTAAATTTCATGATTGAAAACGAAGTATGGCAGAGGAAACCTATGAAAGGCATAAGTCTAACAATATTGAACGAAATCAAGTAAAGAGACGAAATAAAGAGGTGAATATTAATGCACAGTGGTTGTTGGATCTCTAAGATCAACGGACAAAATCTAATTGGGTAAAGCAGAGGACTTTATCGCATCAGCAAAATTTATCACATCGACGGAAGTCTGTGTGAATGGACCGGATCCTAGCCACTTGCTAACGCTAATTGAGATAATGCGATGAAGTATGGATCGTTGGATTGAAGTTGATCAAACGGTGTAGAATTGATTGCATATCACAGAGTTGAAGGGTCGATGGACAATGCAATGGAATGCCAATATAGTGATAGCCGATAATCAGAGATCGGAAAATATAAAGGAAAGCGCGGTAGAAAGGACTGAAATGGAGAGTGGATCCGAAATTTATTAGATGTGGGTGTAATATTTTTAAGATTCGACCTTAAGTTTTGGAACAGTTTTTCCATGTGTTTATGTGTAAAGTGGAGATTGGAGGAAAGACGATAAGGCATATGGACAATGAGGACCGAAAAGATTTATAGAATAGGGTTTATGTATTTTGAGTTCCGGCTTATCTGATCGGAGAAGGTTTTCCCATGTAATCCTTTGTATTCGATAAAGTTATATAGTCGGGTTTTTAACGTAAAAGTGCATCTATAACGCTTCTGATAGAGATGTGTGGACATAGCCATAAGTCCCATTTCTGATAGTTGTATATGAATGAAAGATGTAAGGTCCCGGGTTGTTTAAGGAAGGAGCACACATTAAAGCTTCCAATAGTTGTTTGGATATGAAGGGATGTCAGTCTGCTGGCATCATAGATGGTATGTTGGTAGACACTCTGGATAGGAGCAGCGATGAGTATAGGTACTATTCTAGTTCTAGTTCTGGTTCTAATATATGTCATGATCGTCATCATTATCATCCTTATAGGATGACTGATAGGGGCTACTTTCTATATGAATTTAAGAAAGCAAAACCATCTACTTTTGATGGAGATGTGAATAAGATGGAATATGGAGAGGCTTGGGTACTTGGGATGAACAAATTATTTTAGTTTCCTGAGTACACAAATAACATGAAGGCTAGAACAACTATCTTCAACATGAAAGGTAAAGTAGACATCTAGTTGGAAGATGTTAAGTGGGTCAGAGAAATCAGAACAGATGAGTTGAGTTGGTGGGAGTTCAAGAGGCATTTTAGGAAGAAGTATTTGTGAGAGAGGTACTACAATAATAAGGCTAAAGAATTCTATGAGCTAAAGATGGGATCAATGGTAGATGAAGAGTAGACGACCAAGTTTCTATAGCTATTGAGGTATGTACTGTATCTTACTGATGAGAATGCTAAAGTTCAGTGATTTGTCAATGTTTTTCCATTAGAATTTAGAGATCAAATTCAGTATGATGAGACTCAATCACATGAGGAACTTATTGGGAAATTGAATTATTTCTACGAACAATCAAAAAATGAGAATGAATCTCAGCATGGATGGAAGGGAAAATAAAAAGGTAAAGGTAAATGGAAGCCTAACAGGAAAAGGCCTCAGCATGTAGATGAAAAGAGAATGTGGCATTGCAAAAGAAGTTTAATGTAGCTAGAGAGGGATATGAGTCGCAACAACAACATAGAGGTGTGGGTATTGGTTAGTTTTAGTGTTGGACATGTGACAAGGAACACCTTAAGATAAATTTTCTATAGAGTCAGGGTGGTAGGCCTCACGTATATAGTTCATAGGAGGTACAGACTATTTCGGATGTTGGGCAAAGCATTCCTCATATCTATGCAGTAGTGGACAATAGACAAGAAGAACACCAGGAACCTATCATTGAGATGAACGGTAAGATTTGTGATCAAGTTATTTCTATTTTGATTGACCCTGGATATAATTATAGCTATGTTAGTCCTTACTTGGCGGATAAGTGTGGTTTGAGTAAGGAATTGCATGCAGAGTCTTGGTTAGTGTAGTTGGCTACAAGCACAAAGAAGTGATTAGGATCATACTATGTGTTGTTGGGAATGGATTGGTTTTATCTTCATAGAACCAAGGTATAATGTTATGATAAAGTTATTGAGTGTATTAATGACAATGGGGAACCAGGAGTCTTGTAGGGTAAGAAGAAAGCCACATCACTTAGGATGGTGACAGCTATGAAAGAAAAGAGTAGCCAGAGGAAAGGGTGTATGTTATTTGTAGTACACATTTATAGTGATAAGGGTAAGGAGTTTAAGGATGAATATGTGTTGAGTAGGTACCCAGTTTTGCAAAAGTTTCAGGATGTATTCCCTGAGGACATTACAAAGTTTTCACCTCACAAGGAAGTGGACTTTTCTATTGAGTTAGTGCTAGGGGCATCTCCAGCATCAAAATCACCTTATAGGATGATGACGCCTGAGTTGGTTGAGCTAAAGTTGTAGTTGAAGGAAATGTTGGACAAGGGATACATTAGGCCAAGTGTATCACCTTGGGGTGCACCGATATTGTTCGTGAAGAAGAAAGATGGTACTCATAGACTATGCATTGACTATAGGAAGTTGAACAAAGTGACTATCGAGAACATGTACCCTTTCTCGAGGATTAATGACTTGTTCGATCAGATGAAGGTAGCAGCAATGTTCTTGAATATTGACTTGACATCTGGATACCATTAGATACACATCAAAGAAGAGGACAGTTAAAAGACTATGTTCTCGACAAAGTATGGGCATTATGAGTTTGTTGTAGTTCCATTTTGCTTAACTAATGCTCCAACTACGTTTATGTGTTTGATGAATAGTGTGTTGCGTCCATATTTGGATAAGTTTGTTATTGTGTTCATTGATGACATGTTGGTATATTCTAAAAATCAGGAAGAGCATGCTGAGAATTTAGCAGTAGTGTTGAGTTTGTTGAGAGAGAATTAGTTGTATGCAAAGCTCAGCAAGTATAGTTTCTTTTGATACTGAGGTACACTACTTGGGGAATCTTGTCTCTAAGGAGGGCATTGCAGTAGATCTAGAGAAGATAAGAACCATCATGGAGTCTGTAGCTCCTAAGAGTGTGGATGAGGTGAGATATTTCATGGGTCTGGATGGTTGTTATAAGAGGCTCATCAGGAACTTCTCACAAATTGCTTATCCTATCACATCATTGCAAAGGAAAGGTAATAAGTTTGAATGGATAGAAGAGTGTAAGTCTAGCTTTGAGTAGCTTAAGTAGTTGTTGACACATGCACAAGTGCTACATATTGCATATCCAAACAAGGAATTTGTGGTATGCACAAATGCTTGCAAGAGAGGGCTTGGTGGATTCCTTATGTAGGATGGACAGGTGGTATGTTATGAGTCTCGAAAAATAAATGAGCACGAGAAGAACTACCTAATATTTGATCTTGAATTAGCATGAAACATACATGCATTGAATATGTGGAGGCATTATCTTCTTGGTAGGAGGTTTGTACTTATCAGCGGTCACCATCTATTGATGTATTTGTTTGACTAGCTAAATCTAAATGCCCAACAAGCTAGATGATTGGACATGATCAGTGATTTTGGTTCCGAGAAAGGAAAAGAGAACAGGTTGGAAGATGCTCTCAGTAGACGGGTACAGGTAAATCACTTGGAAGCTATGAGCTCCTATAGGACAGACTTATAGTATAAGATATTGCAAGAGGGTTAGTAGGATGTTAGGTATATGGCGATTGTGCACATGTTATAGCAAGGTGTTGGTACAAGTACAGGTGGCAATACAGGTATAGGTGCAAGTGGATAGTGTATGGATTATTTTCTTACAATGGATGGATTGGTAAGATTCAGAGACAGGATATATGTGTCAAATAATAGTGAGCTCAAGAAGGTGACCTTGAGAGAATTTCATGAGAAACTATATTCAGGTCACCTAGGTTATTAGAAGACACTAAAAATAGTGAAGAGATTTTACTATTGGCTGAATTTGAAGAGGGATGTAGTAAAGTTTGTGGTGAGGTGTTTTGATTTTCAGTGAGTGAAGGCAGAGTGCAAACATCCAGGTGGATTGCTACAACCAATCATGATTCCATAATCGAAATGGGAGGTTATTTCCATGGATTTCATCACATGGTTTCCGAAGATAGTGAGATAGCATGATTCCATCATGGTTATCATGGCCAGGTTGAAAAAGGTTACACATTTCATTCCAATGAAGTCTACATTCTCGACTAGCAATGTGGCACATGTATTCATTAGATATGTGGTTAGACGGGATGGTTGTTCCAACTAAGATTGTGTCAAACAGGGATGCAAAGTTCACTTCCCAGTTTTGAAAGGGGTTGTTTGTAGGTGTGGGCATAAATTTTGCCTTCAGCATAGCTTATCATTCGCAGATAGATGGATAGACAGATAGGGTCAACAATATATTGGAGGACATGTTGAGGATGTATGTGATGCATCAGTAGCAGAAGTGGGAAGAGTATCTCCCCTTGCTAGAGTTCGCATACAACAAAAACTATCATTAGTCATTGAGGATGAGTCCTTTTGAGGCATTGTAGGAGTGGAGTTGTAAAACTCCTATCTGTTGGAGTTATTTGATTAATAGGGTATGGATTGGACTAGATATGTTGGAAAACATGGAACATCAAATGTAGGTTATAAATAGGAATATAAAGGCACCACAGGATAGGTAGAAGAGTTATACAGATCATAACAATTTGTTCAAAGAGTTTCAGGTTAGGGAAGGGGTGAACTTGTGCATCAAGATGAAGAAGAGCTCCATGCGGATTTGATCTTGTGCCAAGTTGGCAGCACTGTTTTGTGGACCCTTGAGTATCATTGAGAGGATTGGCCTAGTAGCCTATCGATTTGCACTTCCTCCAACAATGAAAGTCCATGATGTTTTCCAAGTTTCTTTGCTTAAGTAGTATGTTAAGGATGTTGATCATGTGATTGATTAGTCTGTATTGTAGGTGGAACCAATGGAGAATTCCAACTGGAGCCTCAATGTATATTGCAGGAAAAATTGCTCATGCTCTTGAACCGAGCAATCGAGAAAGTTGAAGTGTAGTGGAAGCACTTTGGGCCCAATTAAGCTACTTGGAAGATGGTGGGATTAGACATGGGCTATGTATCCTTCCTTGTTTTCTGGTTGAGGCAAATTGGCCTTGATATGGTGTTTTGGCATATGATTTGATATGGTGTTTTCGTATCTGGTTTGATATGGTGTTTTGGTATATGTTTTGATATGTTGTTCTAGTATATGTTTTTGGTATATAATTTTTGCGATATTGTTATATGTACATATGTATATGGATGTAAATACTACCATGACCTATGGGTGTCATGTCATTGTGATTATGTTTTCATGTTACTATGTTATCATGTGGTTATTTTATCATGATGTTATGATGTCATGTGGGTTGGCACTCAACGAGATGATCATTGTAAATAACATAATGAGTTATGTTATATAGCTTCGATATGTAGTATGTTGTAATTATATTTTTCTTGTGAGCAAGTCCTTCATTGTAAATACTGCATCGAGCTATGTTAAAAAGCTCCATGAGTAGTATATCTTCTTTCAGTGGGTTGTTGAGGTATATGTGTGATTGAGCACCGAGGATGGTGTCTCCCAAGGGGGAGGGTTCTATAATAACCCTAGTGAAAATTCCATGTAATAAAAGTTAAAAACAATAACCATGGTTGATGGGACACTTATTCCAAGCTGAATGTTGGGTAAGACATCCCAGTGTGGGGTGTTCATTGATTGTTTATGACTAAGGAAATTGGCAAAGACAATAGCAAAGGATTTTGAAAGGAAAAACTAAATTTTTGGCATGTATTTATCAAAATAATGGAAATTAGGAGAAAAGGAAGGTGAAAGGTGATAGGTTGCATGTGAGGAGGAAAATGAAGGAAAATAATGGAAAATGAAGAAAATAGAGGCCTCATTCATAAAAAGGCATGTAAGGATCAGTTGGTAACCTTTTGTAAGTTGAGTTTTGGAGATCTCTCATTATTCTCCCTCTCTCTCTAACTCTTGGACACTTAGATTTCTCTTAGAGAATTTTGGAATTGGAGCAAGAAAGGAAAAGAAGGCAAGAGGAAGCAAAGATCAAGCAGGCAAAAGGCAGGCTCAAGCAGCTACACCAGGCTTCATTGCAAGTATCGACTTGCATGTGTATTTTCCTTGCTAGATTTGGCATGCATGGTATTGCATGTGGTTCTTTTCTATCATGGAATGGGTTTTGCCAGGTGTAACAATGATTTCAACCCAGCCTTGCCATTTTTGGATAACGATGGTGAGATGGAGTTCTCATGTTTTGGTTGAGATGAATTGTTGGATGGATTTAAAGCTAAGTGGGGTGCATCTCCAAATGATAAAGCGCATGGTCTAGTGGTCCCTGAACCAAACTATGGATCATGGTAAAGCAACTAGCCTAGTGACCCCTCAACCAAACTATATGTTGCGGTAAAAACAGGATTGTGTTGCCTCAATAAGCCTACTAATCCTTGTCGATGAATGAAAGGATATACAATAAAGCCAAGAGGTGGGTTTTTCTCCATTGGGCCTAGTAATCCCAAGTTTGGGATATGCGGTAAAGCTTGGAGAGTGGGGCTCGGCTTAGGGCCTAGTGATCCGGGTTGTGATTACGGTAAAGCCTGAGAGACAAGGAGATAGAAAACCTCCTCACGATGTAGGTGGATAAATCCGGTGGTATCCATGCTTTATTGGACTAGTGATCAGGTGGAGATCACGATAAAGCCTGTTATGATGTGTTCAATGTGTTGGCCTAGTGATCCGGGATAGATTACGGTAAATCATCGTTTCTATTGATGAGGGTGAGGTGGTTTACCCTCAGTATTCCCTGGTTTCTTCGTTTGGTTTGAGTCCCACATTCATGCTTGGAATATGGCACGGGGGTGAATGACTGAAGACAGATTTGACTTAACAATTTTATGGTCAGGTAGAATGTGGTAGTCCCATATTTAGTTGGTTTATTGAATTCATTAGTGATAAATTCACGTGTAACTGTACTGATGTATATATGGATTTCTTGGTTGATATTCTTATGATATTTTTGTCCCTATTATGCTAGTTATATGTATGTTTTATGATAACAGCTATGTATGGCTCTCAACATGTTTTTACTTGTGAATGAATGGATAATGTATCTATGGCCTAATAGATGATAAGGTATCAAATGACATGAGGGAACAATGGTTAATAGAGATTCTCAGATAAGTATGAGATCCCTACACGAAATTCTCCTGTTTACACCTGTAGGTTACATTTTAATGATATGTTTGACGAAATGCCTATCATGGATAGTGGGGATCTGGTTGAGGTCATGTTCAACTTATTTCTTTGGCATCATTGTTACCCTATAATTTTACTGATTTTAAGATATCAATCCATTATGGGCAGTGACTTGGGCTCTACGCCTGAAAAGTGGATTAATTCCCGAGGTCACTGCCACAAAACTGGAAATTTTAGTCTTTAGTCACTGGCAGGTAAGCCTATGAGAGGGACTTTGGGTTTTTGGATGCTCTCTTTCCCATAGCATGGGAGGGAATAAGACCTAAGATGTCCAGAACATCAATGGGACCCAGGGACAGGTTGTCTAAGTGGCTAACTTGTCCCCTGAGGATTCTGAAGCTGATGTTGGATGACTTTGCGTGATGTTTCCATTGATACCACTTCCTTAAGGTCAAATAGGAGGTCAAATCCAATCATAGTAGCCTCTCCTCTCATGTTTACCCTGGTTGGCTAGTTACTTTGGTAAATGTGAGAGGAGGGTGTTACAAAGTGGTATCAAAGCATGGTTCACCCCTCGGACTGGATGGGCGTTGTGCGTTAGTCATGCACGCATATAAATTATGTGTGTGTCCCTTACACTTGCATTCCATGTGCTTGTTACATTTGATTTACGGTTGATTATGGTTGTAGTAATGTTGCCAACAAGAATTTGATGTTCATTGTGTGAAATGTATTTGTCATGAGTATGTGATTTGTTAAATATTGTTACATGTTGCTTACTAGTTGATTTTATGTCACATACTTACATCCTTTTATGTTAGGTTACATTCTTGAATATTTTGATTACATGTATTAGTCTTGTAGGTTGATTACAAGAATTGATCGTTAATGCTCGAATACATGCATTTATGTGTATGTGTAGTTAGTTAGGCATTGCTTATACATATTGTTGGTTTCATCTAGCAATGTGTACAATTAAGTAATTTTTTTTGTCATGCATGAGGTCATAACATGAATTTTTGATATGGCCTTGCATTGATTACCGGACCTTAACTAGAGTGATGTTTATGTGTTGATACATTTATTTATGTATGCCTATATGCAATTATGATTATGTTATACGTGTATCACGTTGATTTGGTGATCTTGTAGACAAGGTATACTCCCCGAGCTATACTAAGGTACATTGATTTATTGTGATTTGGTTTATCTGACATATTATTCATTGCAAGAAAAATATCAAATGGCTAAAGGTGGTAGACTACATAGAATATCCCTATGCATCAGATGAGTAGTGTGGTGTAGGGAACACTTATGATTTATCAGATACATTGAGGAACTTGAAGTAAGAGATAAGGAGTTGTAATACAAATAATGATTAGACCATATAGGTACAAGAGTTTGTCATACATGCAACATCAAGCGCCGCTTTGGATCAGCCATGGATAGGAGGAAAAAACTAATGGGGCATATGGTAGTAGGTCTCCTGGTAGACATAGGTCAGATAAATCTGATAAAATGAGAGATGGCAGGTTGTTGGACACTCCAGATAGGAGGGGCAATCAGTACGGCTATTATTCTAGTTCTAGTACTGTTAGACATCATGATCATCATCGTTATCATCCTTACAAGAGGAATGATAGGGGATACTTGCCAGATGAATTTGAGAAATAAAAACACCTACTTTTAATGGAGATGTGAAAAAGCTGGAAGATGAAGAGGCTTGGATACTTGGGATGAGAAATTTTTTTGAGTTGCGTGAGTAGAACGAATAACATGAAGGCCATAATAACTATATTCAGCTTGAAAAATAAAGTGGATATCTAGTCAGAAGATGTTAAGAAAGTAAGAGACATTAGGACAGATGACCTAAGTTGGTGGGAGTTCAAAAGGATTTTTAGGAAGAAGTACTTGTTAGAGAGTTACTATGACAATAAGGCTAAAGGATTCTATGACCTAAAGATTGGATAAATAATAGACGAAGAGTACACAACCAAGTTTGTGGAGCTATTTAGGTATGTACCGTATCTTACTAATGAGAAGGATAAGGTTCAATGATTTGCCAATGGTTTTCCATTCGCATTTAGAGATCGGATTTAGTATGTTGAGTCTCAATCACTTGAGGAATTTATTGGGAAATTGAAGCATTTATAGGAACAATTAAAGCGTAAGAATGAATCTCAGGAAGGATGGTGTTAGCCTCCTGCTGCAACAGGTTACTCATATTTCATGATTGAGATTTTTACAGGCCAAATATGTCATACTTTGCATGCTGCAATGCTCCATATTTTCTAACAGACAGCAAAGAATGAGGCCATGAAAGTGTGCTAGTCTAAGTTCAACTGCTGCATTCCAATTTTGAAGAGTTATTCCATTTTTGTAGAATTTTCAGTTAGAGGGAGGTCCAAACAGCTTAATCTTGGTCTCCCTAGGTTTCATTTTCCTGTTTTAGAATATAGAGAATGAATAATCTATCCAAACAGCGTAATCTTGACAGATTCTTAGATAGGTAGAGAACCAAGGGTGCTCAAAAGCCTAATCTGAGCCCCTGGAAGAAATACGTGTAGATATAGATTGGAGGACAGTGCAAAAGGAAAAATTGAAAAGCTGGGTCTGCAAGTCTAAGTGCACCCAAACCAAAAGAAGAAAAAATGCTAGGTAAGTAGGTTGGGTAGGTAGTTCGGTGGTTGCATAATCAATGATTGTGATCAGTTTTGTGCTTTCAAGTGTTATATCTATTCAAATCAGTATTGCAAGGCAAGAATCCTATGGAGGAGCTCAAGCGAGGCATAACTAACTTCCCCTTCTTCCTCTTCCCTAAATCAATTACTAACTTCCCATAAAGAGGTCAAGATCTGCTTGATATTGCTTAGTTTAATCATTTTCCATATCATTTGCCTTGGTAAAGATCTGTTTCACTCAAGGAGGGTCCATACTTTCTCTACAAAGTTTTATCTCCCCTTTAAAGCCTAAGATCTCTGAGACTTGGCACTTTCTTGTCATTTTCATATTAACTCCTGACGTTATTATGTAAATCCCTATCTATTTACCCTCCCACTACTAAATTATGGTAATAATTCCCCTATGTAAATATCCCCTCCCTCTGGTTGAAACATAACCATAAATATCCCCTTGGGAATTACTAAGTTCACCTAGATCTTAGTAAGAACCCTCATCTCTGCATAAATTTCCCCTCCGAGTGTTTGGACTCCTTACAAAACACAAAAAACCCCTTCCAAATGCATTAACCAACCCCCATGCATCACGTTTTTGGGATTAATAACCAAAGCGCTGAAACATATTAATTGTTAACCTAAAGTCCAAACCCACCCGCGGCCGCAAATATTAAACTTTATCACGCGCGCTGTTTCATTAAAACCTCTACATCTTCTCCTCCCGACCACCGTCGGATCAGCCCTCCCGGATCTGATGGTCCTCATGCATATTGAGTGCCCTTTTGTGACGGTTAGTTAGCACCCGATGTCCGACGGTTTTACTGACGTACACCGGAACAACTGGCGGCATCCTATTGCATCGGGCCGCCCCTGACAAATACCACCTCCGTACCAAAAGCGGTCCAACGCCAACCGGAAATCGCCTTCCCCTTACATGACGTGGGCACCATGTAATCTTGTCACATCACCCTGCCACATCGCTTCCACCTCACCCCTTCCTGCCTGCGTCGGCCTCCTGCCATCGTACTGCCACGTCATCACCCTGTCGCACTACCACATCACCTTGCTGACACCATCATGCTGACATCATTACTATACAAGAGGGTCCCAATGATGACGTCATGCTGATGTCAGCAGCTGAAAAACGCGCAAGTTCAAAAATCAAGCTTCGGAAGCGCGGAATGAGAAATAGGGGCAGTTTTCGATGCACGATTAGCACGCATTACTACGAGAAGAGGGCCAAAGTGGGGAATCTTTAAAGAATATTTTGATTCCGTAGCCATTTCACGCTGAAAAAGAGTCGAAAAGAGCCAATTTTATAGATTTTATCAAAACATAAGCAAAAGAAGGCCGATTTTGCAGTTTCGAACTTATCAGCAGAGAGTGAGAGTGTTCCAATTTAATTGCCAAAGAGTGTCAGAGGAAAGATGAAGCCAAAATCCATGTCAAAGAGTATCAGTGTCGCGGCGAAGTGTATCAGTGAAGATATTATCAGGGCTCGAGGCGAATGAAGCATTAAAAGAAAACCTTGAAAGTCAAGAAGCAGTTAAGGAGCCATTCAAAGCTCACCAGCACAAATGACTGCACAATTAAAACCCACAGAAGATCAGTGGACCAGAACTCAATGCACAGTTATTACAAGAGCATTGCACCAAGCCACAGAGGACACCACTTTAACTCACTTTTGATCCAGCTGCCTCTGGCGCAACCCAAAGAAGACTTACTTGCATTTAATTCCAGCATAAGTTAGGTTTTAGAAATCTTTTTTTGCAGACCTGTTTAGGTCGGTTGTAATAAATAATTTTGGATATTTTACCTATATATACCACCCTGAAAAATGCAATGAGGGTTGGTCTTTGTTGTTTTGTTGTTTCGCTTGAGCAGAGGCTCGCACTGTATATGTGATAATTTCTATAATCAAAGATTTCTTAAGAGCTCGGAGAATGAATTGTGTACTGTGTTTAATTGGCTGAAGAGTGACTATGGAAATCCTGTGCTTCCACATGAATCTATAAGTGTTCCTTAACTCTGTTTAGTTTTTCATGTTTGTTTCATCATCTATGTTTCACCATCCAAAATGACAGAAAGGAAGAATAATTTAGGATTTGCTTGGCGGCACCCTATGCTCAATTTCTCTGATTTCTACATGTTTTCATCAGAAATAGTTATGAATATGCATACTTAAATGATCATGTTTACACTGTTTCTTTCACATATGAATGTTAGTTTAGGAATTTTTAACTGCTCCTAGACAACCATTCACTCACCTCCCTTCTCTGTTAGCTGATGAAAGATTCTTAATTGCCTTTCATTTCTGACTTTCATCCCATATTTTGAGCAATTGGTATTGTTTCATGTGTAGCTATCCTACTCTATAACTTGTCACCAAGAAAACGCAACAGCAAGCCTTGATCCATGACTCCATGCCCAAATGGTTTGAAACTTATCACCCTATGCATGCCTCTTTGCTTGAATGCGACTTCCTTCCATTAAAACTCCATCCAAACTCAAACAAAAACCAATGAACCCAATAGCTAGCCTAAAATCATCATCAACAAAGCTAAATCATTAAGAGAAAGCCCTCTCTGATTGCAGGTGGGCTAGAACCTGTAATCCAAAGATTTGTTTGTGGTTACCTCAGCCGTATCCCTTCAGGAGCTTAGGGACAACCTGAGTGATAGGCTAATGGCGACCCCACTGGATAATTTCCTCAGTTAATCTCACAAAACCAGTCCGAAGCTCCGCAGAGGAAGAAACTGACCTTTAAAGGTCTCGGTGGACCTGTGTTCTTAGAAAAATTCCCAAAAAACGAGCTAGAAGCTGGCTCCCAAGAAGCATTCACGTTACACAATATCAAATCCAGATCCAAATCCCCTAGCTACTTTTGAAAACCCCAATATAATTCCTAAGATCCTTCGAAAACAAGAGCAACAAGAAGACCCTACTACTTCTAGTCTGGAAACAGTTCAGCCTAGCTGTGTTCCGACCCCTGTCAGAGTTCTATTTCGTTCAACCCCACTTCCCCTTGTTCATTCTCCACTTCTCTAGGAACCTCTTCTTCACCTCCATCCTTTACTCATACTACCACTACTACTCCTATTATCTCAGTTGCTCCAGTTGTTCCTCTCATCCCTGTTGTTCCCCTTATCCCTGTGAACATGGCTAGTAGATATGCAGCTTTACACCTGCCTGCTAATCCCGGGGCTATGCCTCAAGATTATCAGACCAAAATAACCTATTTTGATGGCACAAGTGCCTCCACGGCCCTTCAGCACACAAAGAAAGTTAAGGACTACTTTGAGAGCTATGAGATTGACGATGATATCTTGAGAATGAAAATTTTTGTTCAAAGTCTAACAAGCGACGTTAGGACTTGGTTTAGAGCACTCCCAGCCAATTCCATAGGAGACCCAAAAGCCTTATACCAGTAATTTATCAATAGATGGGAGAAAAAGAAAGACCCCTCGCACATATTATCAGAATATGACACCATCAAAAGAGGCCCTCAGGAAACCGTGTTGGACTACTGTGCAAGGTTCAATAATATTTACAATGCAATACCATAGAACTTGAGACCCCCACCTGATCTGGCCCTGTACAAATTCCATGATGGTTTTGATGTTGAAATGGCTTATCAGTTAAGGGAAAGAGCCCCTCAAAGCCTCGTAGAAATGCAAAACGTCGCTGTTAGCGTGGAGGCAAATCTAATTGCCAAAAGAAACAGAGCCAGAACTGAGAGAAGAACCACCTTCAAGGAAGAACCATCAGCCTTCGACCAGAAGCTAGATGCTATTATCAGTGGCATCCATAAGCTGGGATACAGAGTAGAGAATGTTGAGAGGAAAACATCATGGGAAGGACAACATCCCAATGCCATAAGGAACCCAAATTTTAGAAAAACTCAAAACCCAAACGCTGGAAGGGCTAGTCCCGACCATGATATTAGGCCTCCTTTCCAAGAAAACTATGCGGAAGCGTCCACATCTAGTGAGCCAACAGAGGAGACTCACATGAACTTGATAGATTCAAAAAATGAGCAACAAATTTTTCTGACTCAAGAAGACCAGGACTACCAAGATGAGAGTCAATTTCAGACTAAGTCTGGTGAGTCTTTTGATTTTAAACAAGGTTATGATACTCCTGTATATGAGGTGCACAAACGATATAAGCTGAGAACAAGGACCATTGATGTCCCTACACCTGGCAGAACAAAAGAGAGCAAACAACCCAACAAAATGAAAGGCAAGGTGATCATAACAGAACCAGCTGATACGACTGTCCCAAACCCGCATCAAGTAACTGTAGAGGACATGACAAATGTGCAGCCTTCTATTGACCAGCCTCTGCCTCGTTCTTCCTCAAAAGAAGAAGTGAGCAGCATTAATAAAATTCTTCCCAAAGCAGACATACCACAAGCTGTCATTCATCATAATGCTAACATTCAAAAAGAAAACACAGAAAACACTCTTGACAAGGAAAAATTTGCTACTACTAACGCAAGGATTCCATTGGAGAAACCATTTAACTTAGAAGCAGAGATTGGCAAACTTAAAATACCCATCCCCCTCTCTGAACTTGCCAAGCATGATGTCTATAGGCAACAAATTCAAAGGATACTTCAAATGCCACAGTTCAGGGATGATGTTAATGTTTTAGATGATACCCCTGAGCTACTGTTTGGTCCAGAAGTCAATGGGAAATGAAAATATGGATCTGTTCCACCCTTTTATGTCAGTCTGCACATACATGACAAAATATTGCATAATGCTATGTTTGACTCAGGTGCCTCACATAACCTTATGCCCAAAGCTGTGATGGAGAAGCTAAACCTTAATGTCACAAGACCTTACAAAGATCTGTACTCCTTTGACTCAAGTGAAGTTAAATGTTTAGGCTTAATCAAAGACCTTTGTGTGTCCTTAGTCCAATTTCCCAACAAGACAATCCTAATGGATGTGGTAGTTGCTGACATTCCCAGAAAGTATGGTATGCTCCTATCAAGATCATGGGGAGAAAAACTTCAAGGATCCCTTCAACTCGACCTCTCTTATGCCACTATATTTGTCTTTGGGAAACCAAAGAGACAGTACAGGGAAACACTGATGAAGTATGTGGTAAGTAGTGAGGAAAAGCCCCAAAAGTTTCCAATTTACTTGATCCATTCTGATATGGATTCCTTTATTTTATTTAATGATGACACCAATCCTCCAACTGATGAGAAGCCTTTAGCCTTATAGCAAGAAACATGTGTCAATGAGGAATCAGTTTCCAATACCCATGAAACTGTCATAACAGTCAAGGCAACCAGCAAACAAAAAGAACCTCCCGAAACAGAAATTGTAAGTCTGCCCAATCCTCAAATAACTAAAACTCTTAATACAAACCACAAACAAGAAATCACATGGTATTTAGAGTATGATGGTTCTGTCAATAAGTTAGGAGCAGGGGCAGGGGTATGGATTCAAAATACACATGATAATCATGCAGAAGGCCATGCCTATAGACTAAATTTCAGATGTACCAATAACATGGCAGAGTATGAGGCTATCCTCTTAGGCCTTAAATTGCTCAAAGCCCTAGGAGCTGCAAAAGTGTCCTTTCTAGGTGACTCTGATTTAATTGAACAACAAATGAAAGGTAACTTTGTTACCAATGACAACAGAATGAGAGCTTATAGGACTGCTGCCACAGAAATACTCAAGTCTTTCAATAAATCCAAGCTTGCCAAAATTCCAAGAGACCATAATATTCATGCTCACAGCGTAGCAACTTTTGCTAGTACATGCAAGCTTCCCTTTGAGCCAAACCACCATTTCACTGCTAAGATAAAACATAGACCCTCGGTCCCTAACAATGTTAAAGATTGGCAAGTGTTTCAAAATGATGCCCAAATTAACAATTTCCTCACTCTTGAGGGCGAATTTTCGAATACAAACATTGACATGAATGCCATGAACGAATCCCAACAGCTAACAGAAGAAAATCAGCAGGCTGTAACAACTACAATAGCTAAAAAAATCCTTAACCCAACTGTTTTTGACAATCAAAACATACAAGAGCTGAAACATATGCATTTAGAAGAAACAGCCAAAGCTGAGGCTGAGTTCATTGACCTAAAGGATAACTTTTTTCTTGCTGGACTAACTCCATTAGAAGACATGTTTGATGATAATGATGTGCCCAGGAAACCAAAAATGGAGCCTATAAATGCTGCTATTGAAGAATATAACATAGGAACAACAGACAAGCCCAAAATGATTAAATTATCCAAAAAATCTGCCTCTTGATCAAAAACCAAAATATGTCGATCTGTTCAAAGAATTCCAAGATTTATTTGCTTGGAGTTATGAGGACTTGAAGTCCTATGACACCTCAGTAATTCAACACACCATTCCCTTAAAACCAAATCAAAAGCCATTCAAAAAGAAACTTAGAAGAATCAATCCCATGCTTCTTCCCCTCACTGAAAAAGAAATAAAGGAAATGTTTGAAGCAGGTACCATTGCACCCATCAGATTCTCTAAATGGGTATCCAATCTGGTTCCCACAAGGAAAAAATCAGGAGAGATCACACTGTGTGTAGACTTGATAAATTTAAACCAGGTCTCTCTAAAAGACCACTATCCTTTGCCCAAAATGGACCATATCCTACAAAGAGTAGTGGGGTCATCTAGAATTTCTTTACTAGATGGATTTTCGGGATTTAATCAGATACTTGTTCACCCAGATGACCAAGACAAGACAGCCTTTACCACACCATGGGGAACATTTAAGTATGTTAAAATGCCTTTCGGGCTAAAGAACACTGGTGCTACCTTTCAAAGGGCAATGGATATTGCATTTGCCAAGGAGATACATGATTTCCTTGTTGTTTACCTTGATGACCTAACCCCTTTCTTCAAATCTGACCAAGAGCACCTTAAGCATCTAAGGCAAATTTTCATGACATGTAGGAAATATGGCATTTCCTTGAATCCTAAGAAGTCCCTGTTTGCCCTTGAGGAAGGCGAGCTTCTAGGCCATATAATATCAAAACATGGATTAGAATTGATCCTGAAAGAATTCAAGCTATCCTCCAAATCCCATATCCAAGAAACATAAAAGAGCTGCAAGCATTCCTTGGGAAAATCAATTTCCTAAGGAGATTTATCCCAAACCTAGCCGAACTAATAATGCTATTGAGAAATATGTTGAAAAAGGATGCCAAGGTAAAATGATCTCTTGAAACCAAGCAAGCTTTTGAGAGTATCAAAACTTCCTTGACTCAAACGCTTGTCCTCACGAGTCCGTAATTCGATAAAGATTTTATCATTTTTTCTTTTGCATCTGAGCACACCATAGTCGTTGTCCTTTTGCAAAAGGATGATCAAGGTAATTAAAAGCCAATTTCTTTCTTTAGCCAAGCCTTAAGAGATGCACCCTTGAAATATCAATTATGTAAAAGCAGGCTTATGCCCTGGTTAAGGCCATCAAAGACTTCAGAATTTACATCTTATACTCCCATGTGATTGCCTATGTCCCAAACTTTGTTGTAAAAGATATATTAACTCAAGAGGGACTAGAAGGAAAAAGAGGCAAGTGGATTGCCAACATTCTGGAATATGATATTGAGATAAAACCTACCAAGCTGACAAAAGGACAAGGTTTAGCCAAACTAATGTCCGAAACAAATTTCCAAGCCTTGGACATTAATCAAGTAGACAATGAACCGGAGATGGCGACTCCACAGGTCAATGAAACCTTTTTGCAATCCCCATGGTATGCTGATATTTTCTTTGTATTGTTAAACCTGTGTGCTCCCTCGGGATTCTCCACGACCAAGAAAAGATTTTTAAGGATGAAATCATCAAAGTTTGGTGTCATAGATGGTGCCTTGTTTTGGAAAAATCATGAAGGAATTTTGCTTAATTGTTGACTATGAATGAAACTAACAACATCATGAAAGAGTTCCATGTAGCGGACTGTGGAGGACACTTATATTGGAAGTCGACTGCTGCTGACAAGATTTTAAGGGCTGGTTATTATTGGCCGTCTCTATTTGCACATGTCAAGAAATTTTTTGTTTCATGTCACAAATGCAAGTCTTTGAAGGGAAAAGAAAATTATTGCCTTTGCCCCTTAAGCCCATTTCAACCAAAAAAACCCTTTCAACAATGGGGTCTTGACTCCATTGGAGAAATTCATCCCTCTTCCTGAGGCCAGCACAAGTGGATTTTAACAACCACTGATTATTTCACTAAGTGGATTGAAGCCATCCCATGTAGACAAGCCAATGACTCCACCATTATCCAATTCCTTGAGGGGAATATCCTTTCCAGATTTGGCTGCCCTGAGAAAATGAGAAAATCATCACTGACAACGTTGTTTCGTTCAAATCCAAAAATATGATCAGCTTCTGCCATAAATTCCACATTACCCTGGGCCACTCACGAAGAGAGGACAAGGGAAAACAAAGAGTATTGGATGCATTAATATATGATTCAAAATGATCCATATTATTGCAATGTTCATGTTGATTATAATGGGCTTGATGAGTTAATTCAAATTTCAACAAATGTATCAAATATGATTAATTATGTTACTTTACCAGAGATAGACAATGTCACTAAATTTGCAGTGTTGGAGGGAAAATCCAAGATTGATGATGTATTAGAAGGCCTAAATGCATCTTTTGTTGTGGCAAAGCCTCCAAATCTACCATGAGAGATTGAACTTATTTGATCTTGGGAAAATAACCCTAATGTAGATGAATATGACCATAACGCTTTAAATACTTCTTACTTAATATCATTATGAGACATCATGCTCAAGTTACAAGAGCATCTAAAAAATATTCCAGAATCATGACTTGTAGAAATGGTAATGCGATTTTGGAACTATACTAAGAGGTACACTTGAATATTGGAGCAAATGTCATGTTGATCTCTCTAACATGATTCAAAAGATTAGATGTCCAACAATATTATTCACATTAAGTGTAACAGATATGCAATGGCCATATTTCCATAAATTAATGTCTGGTAAAATTCTTGTAGATCCAGGGGAAGCAATGAAACATAGACGTCAAAATTTAATTGATAATCCTCATATTATAGCACAATATATGCATTTAATTACTACAATGTTCCAAGATGAATTTTTTGAGCGATTTCATCAAGCTACATATTTTTGGTGTCACTATGAATGGAAACATAGTGGATCTCCCCACCTGCATGAATTTATAAGGTTAAAAAATACTCCTAACATGGACACTTTGAATTGGGATGATCCTCCACAGGTTAGGCTTGCTAAAGAACATATTGATAGATGTGTACATGCAATGAATCCACTTGATCCACATCAAAGAAATATACAGGTTAGGCTCAATGTTGATGACCACCCTTGCTTAGAGGACATGCAACAAATATTTCAATCCGATTCTATGATTGATTATGAAGAACTTTTGAATTGTGTTGAGGGTCACATTACTTGCAATGAGAAATCTTTCCTACACAAGAAGGTGGGAAGATTGGTTTGTCAATATAAGGCACCATGGGATTTATGTGATCATTCAAAACTTTATCTTGATGAGAATTGAGAAAAAAAGTATGAACCAAGAAGAAATGATGATAGATTGAATACACATAATCTTGAAATGTTAATGATGTGGAGGGCTAATATAGATTGGCAACTTGATCTTTCAAAGCTTGTGGTCATTAATTACATAAAAAAATACTCTGAAAAAGGATCAGAAACATTTCATGATATGTTGATGTGTGTTTCCTTTATTCAAAATCCAATTGAACCAACAACATGTGCATGCATATAAGAGTGTGTTATGTGAATCCATTGTTGACGGAGATATAGATGCACAAGAGACATGCCATTTTCTTTTAGAGTTTCCTCTAAATGTTGATTTGAAGCTTTTCAAACAAGTGTGTGTTGATACATATAACAATGACAATGATAATTCTCTTATTGATGCATATACCAAGTGACCTACCCATCTTGAACACCTTCCATTGATAGATGTGGCAAAATCCTGGTCATACAACAAATGTCAACCTGGGGATAAATGGAGAGAAAAAAAGAATGTGGCTATTATACAAGTTTTTCCTCATTATAATTCAATTCCTAATCATGAAGATGACAAGTTTGTAGAATTTTGTTTGTCGAAGTTGACATTATAAAAGACCTTTCATGATCTCCGTAGAGATATAGGTCACATAAGTGAGGAAATAGTGCATAACTAGGAAAACTTTCGATACAATCCATGGCATGTTGATTGTAATCCATTACCTCCAATTCAAACAGTTGAATTTGATGAAATAGAAGTTCCATATCCACCTACAAACTCTAGGAAAAATGAGTAGGAGATCATTTGTGGATTATATAAGAATAAATTTATAAATTATAATGTGGATTATATAAGAATAAATTTATAAATTATAATGAGATTGAGATGTTGGACATAAGGATCGTGATGTTATGCATAACTGGAGCAAAAATTTTGTGGCTGGGGAAACTTCTAATTGTGCTAGTCATTTCATATCTCAAAAGAAAAAGTCTAATACCATTCATACTTACCAACATTCAAAGTTTGGGAGTTAAACAAAGAATAGCATTTGATATTATCCTTGACCATTATAGATCAGGGGTTGATCCTTTAGTTATGATAATACCAAGAAGTTA
Organism: Pinus taeda; assembly: GCA_000404065.3. Classification (NCBI taxonomy): domain Eukaryota; kingdom Viridiplantae; phylum Streptophyta; class Pinopsida; order Pinales; family Pinaceae; genus Pinus; species Pinus taeda. The sequence goes on along the minus strand of APFE030093552.1, from coordinate 74,085 downwards.
AACAATGAATATTATTTGATATTATCCTTAACCATTATAGATGAGGGGTTGATACTTTACTTATGATAATACAAGGAAATGCTACTTATGATATACAAGGAAATGCAGGTACATGAAAGTCTTATTTGGTTGGAGCTATTAGAAAGGCTCTTGAGATTGAGGCTCTTCCCGAGAAGAGCCCACTTCTTATTTTAGCTCCTACAAGGGTTGAAACTTTTAACATATCTTGAACAACAATTCATTTTGCACTTCAAATCCCAATAAAAGATGTAACATGTCTTTGGGGACCAGGTTTAATGACCTTGTAAGATGAATTGAAGCATGTCAAATGTATCCTAATAAATGAAATGAGCTTCATTGGAAGAAATTTGCTAAAAAACATTGACTCTAGACTTCAGCAAACTTTCATAGAAAATGCTAACACTTTCTTTGGTGGGAGGTTAGTTATATTGGTTGGTGATTTGGGACAATTACCACCTATTATTGATAAACATATATATGCATTTGAAGTTCTCATAAAATAATTATGGAATTCACTCACAAAAGTTGTGACCCTTGACACTGAGTTTCAGCAAGATGGACAAAGCAATGAGCATCATTTAACTCATTTAATTCACCTTCGAGAATCTCCCAATCCTCGAATTCATCTTCTACGTACTCATCATTTAATTCACCTTCGAGAATCTCCCAATCCTCGAATTCATCTTCCACGTACTCATTTAATTCAACTTTGAGAATCTCTGAATCTCCAACGCTATCCTGAGGTTTGAAATTGACTTCTACGACATCCTTAGCCACATTGGATCATATAGGTACAAGAGTTTGTCATACTTGCAACATCAAGCACCGCTTTGGATCAACCATGGACAGGAGGAAAAAACTAATGGGGCATATGGTAGTAGGTCTCCTGGTAGACACAGGTCAGATAAATCTGATAAAATGAGAGATGGCAGGTTGTTGGACACTACAGATAGGAGGGGCGATGAGTAGAGGTATTATTCTAGTTCTAGTACTGTTAGACATCATGATCATCATCATTATCATCCTTACAGGAGGAGTGATAGGGGATAATTGCCAGATGAATTTAAGAGATAAAACCACCTACTTTTAATAGAGATGTGAAAAAGCTGGAAGATGAAGAGCCTTGGATACTTGGGATGAAAAAATTATTTGAGTTGCATGAGTACACAGATAACATGAAGGCCATAATAACTATATTCAGCTTGAACAATAAAGTGGATATCTAGTCAGAAGATGTTAAGCAAGTAAGAGACATCAAGACAGATGACCTGAGTTGGGAGGAATTCAAAAGGATTTTTAGGAAGAAGTACTTGTTAGAGAGGTACTATGACAATAAGGCTAAAGGATTCTATGACCTAAAGATTGGATCAATGATAGAGGAAGAGTACACAACCAAGTTTCTTGAGCTATTGAGGTATGTACCGTATCTTACTGATGAGAAGGATAAGGTTCAATGGTTTTCCAATGGTTTTCCATTAGCATTTAGAGATCGGATTCAGTATGATGAGTCTCGGTCACTTGAGGCATTTATTGGGAAATTGAAACATTTATAGGAACAATTAAAGCGTAAGAATGAATCTCAGCAAGGATGGAAGGGAAAAGATAAAGGTAAAGGTAAATGGGAACCTAAGAGGAAAAGGCCTCAGCATGTAGATGAAAAGAGAATGTGGGACAAAAAAATAAGTTTAATGCTGCTAGACAGTGGCATGAGTCACAATAGTAACATAGAAGTCACATAGGAGGTCAAATCCAATCATAGTAGCCTCTCGTCTCATGTTGACCCCAGTTGGCTAGTTTCATGGGTAGATGTGGGAGGAGGGTGCTACATCCATGTATTTAATTATAGGTTTTCCAAGTATATCTAAGTGACATGATTCCATCATGTTTGTGGTGGAAAGGTTGAAAAAAGTAGCACACTTCATTCCAGTGCAATATACTAATTTGTCTAGTGAGGTAGCACAAGTCTTCATCAGAGATATAGTGAGATTTCATAGTGTTTAAAAGAATATTGTTTTGAAGAAAGATGCCAATTTCACTTCCAAGTTCTAGAAAGAGTTATTTTTAGGGTTGGTATAGATTTGGCTTTCTGCACAACTTATCATCCGCATAGAGATGGACAAACAAAGAGGCTCCACATGATGTTGGAGGATATCTTGACGATGTATGTGATGCATCAGTAGTGGAAGTGGGAAGAGTATCTTCTAGTGGTTGAGTTTTCTTACAACAATGGGTATCAGGAGTCATTGGGATGAGTCTGTTTGAGGCACTTCATGGACAGAGTTTTAATACTCCCATCATCTGGAGTGATCTAGCGAATATATTATTGATGGGACCAGAAGTGTTGGTAGACTTGCAACATGAAATTCAAATTATAAAGAAGAATCTAAAGGTACAATAGGACATACAAAAGAGTTATGCAAATCAACACAGGGCATTTAAGGAGTTTCAGGTTGGGGAACATGTGTATTTGTGCATCAATCCCAAGAAGATCTCCTTGAGGATTAGGCCATCTGCGAATCTAGCACCTCAGTATTGTAGGCCTTTTGAGATCCTTAAGAGGATTGGACCGGTGGCCTATCGACTTGCAATACCTCCGAATATGAAAGTTCAAGATGTTTTCCATATTTCATTGCTTAAAATATATGTAAATGATGTTGAGCATGTTATTGATTGGTCTATATTGCAGGTGGATCCAAAAGGAGAATTCCTGCTGGAACCTTAGTGAATTTTGCGGAGAAATATGCTCATGCTCTGGACTGAGCAGGTTAAAGTGCAGTGGAAGCACTTTGGACCCGATGAACCTACATGGGAGATGGTTGATCAGATGCAAGCAATGTATCCTTCCTTATTTTACAGTTGAGGTAAAGCAGTTTTGGCATATGTATATGTATATGGATGTAAATATTTCCATGAGATATATTATAAAGCTCCAATAAGTGGTATGGTTGTCTTGTCGTTATGTTTGTCTTCATGGTATTTCTTTTCAGCAAGTTGTTCATTGTAAATACCAAATTGAGCTAAGTTATAATGTTCCATGGGCAGTATGTTTTGTCTTTCAGCTGTTTTGCTGGTTGTAGGTGTCATTGAACACCAAGGATGGTGTTCCCCTAAGGGGAAGGGGTTTGTCATAGCCTTAGGTTAAAAATCCATGTAATAAAGTTAATCAAGGAAAAATAATACCAAGGTCATGAGACACGTATTCCAAGCTAAATGCTGGGAAAAACATCCTATTGGGTCTTCATTTGGTTTCTTAGGGCTAAAGGGAAATTGGCAAAGGAAATTACGAAGGCTTCGGAAAGGAAATGGGAAAGGCTTTGGAAAGGAAAACTGGAAATAATTGGCCTTTTAATTATGAAAATAATGAAAAAATGGAGAATAGGAAGGTGAAAGGCAACATATTGCATGTGAGGAGGAAAATGAATGAAAAATAATGGAAATTGAAGAAAATAAAGGCCTTGTCCCCTTACTATTTATCATTTTTTAGAGTTTCATCAAGTTCTAGGCAGAGGTCGATCCTAGCGATAAAAAAGTGGCTTAGATCTTGGGGTCGTTGGCACAGAACATAGTGGAAAAGTCTACAGTTACTGGGATGCAGGCTAAGTTAACTCAGGGCTTGGGCACCTAGACTAGTTTGTGGGTCTTGTGGCTCTTGAGGAACGTCAATTTGGTTTTGGTTTGTCAGTTCCACTTCCTTAAGGTGATATAGGAGGTTGAATCATATCATAGTACCCTAGTGGACCGATAATCTTGGGTAAGTGTGGTAGGAGGGTGTTACATTGTGAGTGATTGACTTGAATTTTGTGATCCTATATGTAAACTCCAGTTTTTGAAGTTTATATTATTCACCCCATAAAATAAAAACTCATTAAATTGACCATGAATCATCATAGTTGTATAAATTACCTTTTAAGTTGTCATTTTGCCATTTTAATTAGGGTTAAGTGGTCATTCTATCATTTTTTAGTGGATAATGGATCATATATTATGTTTCTTTAGATCATCCAGTAGCTTCAAACCAATTACAAGGGAAAACCATTGAAACATAAACACAATTTTCATCCTTGAGACCACTTATAAAACATTCATGGGAAAAGGTGGCTAACATGCCTTTTATGAAAAAATCTAATTACTTGAAAGCAGTGATGTAGTCTTTAGTTTTACTTGATTGTTTAAGCTTGGTCAAATGGCCCAAACGATGACTATCAATGTCAAAGCATTCATAAAGATAAAAAAATCAAGTCCAAGAAGTACATCCATGGTGGAAATTCTTGTTCCATTGCCACTATTACCCACACTCTGGATCTAAATATAGGACACCCATGCAAATGCAAGGCCATCAAATGTATTCAAATCTACTTTAGGAAGGCGTGGATATCAAGAAAAGGAGTAAAAATGGGATGATGAAACATCTTCATGGTGTAGTGCTTTCTCATGGGAATTGGGCCCCTTGGGTTTATCAACTAAGTAAATCTTTGAATTAAGGGTAACTAATGAGGAAGTGATGTCATTTTTTTTTGTTTTTCGCTTCAATAGTGAAAAGTTAGTTTTGGAAATTTGTATAATATTCTTCTTGGAAAGCAATGTGGTCTTTTTTAGATGTCAATGGGAACAAGTGATGGGAGAAGTAAATCAATGAATGAAGATTAGGCATGATTGGGTCCACACAAAAAGGCTTATTGGAGAGTTGTATGAATGTAATTAATTCATCATTCAATAATACAACTAGGGTAGGTAAAACTACAATCATCATGAAACATGCATGATGGTGGGTCGACTTATACTCTTTTGTTATACTCCTACGAAGTTACAGTCTAGGTTGAATAATATTGAGCTAACAAAATGCTAAAAATTTTAATATTAACAAATGTGTAGAAATTTCACATCTTTGTTGTAAGAAGTAGGGTTTCCAACATTGGAGCATTAAGTATTAGGGCTTAAAGGGCCCTACAGACAAATTTCTTCCTTATATTATAGCTCTTTAATATACTACTAAGTTTAAAGAGTAGTACTCAAACAAATATCTTGAAGCTTCAACCAAGGAGGATTAACCATACCCTTAGATGCACTCAAACCAATATCTTGAAGCTTCAACAAAGGTAAAGGTAAATGGAAGCCTAAGAGGAAAAGGCCTCAGCATGTACATGAAACGAGAATGTGGCATCGCAAAAGAAGTTTAATGCAGCTAGAGAGGGACATGAGTCGCAACAACAACATAGAGGTGTGGTTATTGGTTGGTTTTAGTGTTGGACATGTGACAAGGAACACCTTAAGATAAATTTTATATAGAATCAGGGTGGTAGGCCTCAGATATATAGTTCACAGGAGGTACAGACTGTTGGGGATGTTGGGCAAAGCATTCCTCATATCTATGCAACAATGGAGAATTGACAGGTAGAACACCAGGGATCTATCATTGAGATGAATGGTAGGATTTGTGATCAAGTTATTTCTATTTTGATTGACCCTGGATATAATTATAGCTATGTTATTCCTCACTTGGTGGATAAGTGTGGTTTGAGTAAGGAATTGCATGCAGGGTCTTGATTAGTGTAGTTGGCTACAAGTACAAAGAAGTGATTAGGATCGTACTATATGTTGTTGGGCACGGATTGGTTTTATCTTCATAGAACCAAGGTATAGTGTTATGATAAAGCTATTGAGTGTATTAATGACAATGGGGAACCAAGCGTCTTGTAGGGTAAGAAGAAAGCCACATCAGTGAGGATGGCGACAATTATGAAAGAAAAGCGTAGCCAGAGGAAAGGGTGTATGTTATTTGTAGCACACATTTCTAGTGATAAGGGTAAGGAGTTTAAGGATGAATATGTGTTGAGTAGGTACCCAGTTTTGCAAAATTTTCAGGATGTATTCCCTGAGGACATTACAGAGTTTCCACCTCACAAGGAAGTGGAATTTTCTATTGAGTTAGTGCTAGGGGAATCTCCAGCATCAAAATTAGCTTATAGGATGATCACGCCTGAGTTGGTTGAGCTAAAATTGTAGTTGAAGGAAATGTTTGACAAGGGAGACATTAGGCCAAGTGTATCACCTTGGGGCGCACCGGTATTGTTCGTGAAGAAGAAAGATGGTACTCTTAGACTATGCATTGACTATAGGAAGTTGAACAAAGTGACTATTGAGAACATGTACCCTTTGTCGAGGATTAATGACTTGTTCGATCAGATGAAGGTAGCAGCAATGTTCTCGAATATTGACTTGAGATCTGGATACCATTAGATACTCATCAAAGAAAAGGATAGTTAAAAGACTATGTTCTGGACAAAGTATGGGCATTATGAGTTTGTTGTAGTTCCATTTTGCTTAACTAACGCTCCAGCTACATTTATGTGTTTGATGAATAGTTTGTTGCATCCATATTTGGATAAGTTTGTTATTGTGTTCATTGATGACATGTTGGTATATTCTAAAAATCAGGAAGAGCATGCTGAGAATTTAGCAGCAATGTTGAGTTTGTTGAGAGAGAATTATTTGTATGCTAAGCTCAGCAAGTATAGTTTCTTTTGATACTGAGGTACACTACTTGGGGCATCTTGTCTCCAAGGAGGGCATTGCAGTAGATCTAGAGAAGATAAGAACCATCATGGAGTCTATAGCTCCTAAGAGTGTGGATGAGGTGATATATTTCATGGGTCTGGATGGTTGTTATAGGAAGCTCATCGAGAACTTCTCACAAATTTCTTATCCTATCACATCATTTTAGAGGAAAGGTAATACGTTTGAATGGACAGAAGAGTGTAAAGCTATCTTTGAGTAGCTTAAGTTGTTGTTGACACATGCACCAGTGCTACATATTGCATATCCAAACAAGGAATTTGTGGTATGCACAAATGATTACAAGAGAGGGCTTGGTGGATTCCTTATGTAGGATGGCAGGTGGTATATTATGAGTCTCGAAAAATAAATGGCCATGAGTAGAACTACCTAACACGTGATCTCGAATTAGCATCAAACATACATGCATTGAAGATGTGGAGGCACTATGTTCTTGTTAGGAGGTTTGTACTTATGAGTGATCACCATCTGTTGATGTATTTGTTTGACTAGATAAATCTAAATGCCCAAAAAGCTAGATGGTTGGCCATGATCAGTGAGTTTGGTTTCGCGATCAGGTACATCAAAGGCAAAGAGAACAGGGTGGAAGATGCTCTCAGCATACGGGTACAGGTAAATCACTTGGAAGCTATGAGCTCCTATAGGACAAACTTACAATATAGTATCTTGCAAGAGGGTTAGTAGGATGTTAGGTATATGGTGATTGTGCACATGTTGTAGCAGGGTGTTGGTACAAGTACAGGTGGCAGTACAGGTACAGGTGCAAGTGGACAGGGTATGGATTATTGTCTTACAATGGATGGATTGGTAAGATTCAGAGACAGGATATATGTGTCAGATAACAGTGAGCTCAAGAAGCTGACCTTGAGAGAGTTTCATGAGAAACTATAGTCAAGTCACCTAGGTTATTAGAAGACACTGAAAATAGTGAAGAGATTTTACTATTGGCTGAATTTGAAGAGGGATGTAGTAAAGTTTGTGGTGAGGTGTTTTGATTTTCAGTGAGTGAAGGCAGAGTGCAAACATCTAGGTGGATTGCTACAACCAAACATGATTCCATAATGGAAATGGGAGGTTATTTCCATGGATTTCATCACAAGGTTTCCGAAGATAGTGAGATAGCATGATTCCATCATGGTTATCATGGCCAGGTTGAAAAAGGTTACACATTTCATTCCAATGAAGTCTACATTCTCAACTAGCAATGTGGCACAGGTATTCATTAGATATGTGGTTAGACGGCATGGTTGTTCCAACTAAGATTGTGTCAAACAAGGATGCAAATTTCACTTCCCAGTTTTGAAAGGAGTTATTTGTAGGTGTGGGCACAAATTTTGCCTTCAGCATAGCTTATCATTCGCAAACAGATGGACAGCCAGATAGGGTCAACAAGATATTGGAGGACATGTTGAGGATGTATGTGATGCTTCAGCACCAATAGTGGGAAGAGTATCTCCCCTTGGTAGAGTTCGTATACAACAACAACTATCATTAGTCATTGAGGACGAGTCCTTTTGAGGCATTGTAGGAGTGGAGTTGTAAAACTCCTATCTGTTGGAGTTATTTGATTAATAGGGTATTGATTGGACTAGATATGTTGGAAAACATGGAACATCAAATGTAGGTTATAAATAGGAATATAAAGGCACCACAAGATAGGTACAAGAGTTATACAGATCATAACAGTTTGTTGAAAGAGTTCCAAGTTAGGGAAGAGGTGAACTTGTGCATCAAGCCGAAGAAGAGCTCCTTGCGGATTGGATCTTGTGCCAAGTTGGCACCACTGTTTTGTGGACCCTTCAGTATCATTGAGAGGATTGGCCCAGTAGCCTATCGATTTGCACTTCCTCCAACAATGAAAGTCCATGATGTTTTCCAAGTATCTTTGCTTAAGTAGTATGTTAAAGATGTTTATCATGTGATTGATTGGTCTGTGTTGTAGGTGGAACCAATGGAGAATTCCAACTGGTGTCTCAGTGTATATTGCAGGCACCCAGCAATTGAGAAAGTTGAAGTGCAGTGGAAGCACCTTGGGCCCAATCAAGCTACTTGGAAGATGGTGGATCAGATGTGGGCTATTTATCCTTCTTTGTTTTCTGGTTGAGGCAAACTGGCTTTGATATGGTGTTTTGATATATGATTTTATCTGGTGTTTTCTATCTGCTTTGATATGGTGTTTTGGTATATGTTTTTATATGTTGTTCTATTATATGTTTTAGTACATGTTTTTGGTATATAATTTTTGTGATATTGTTATATGTACATATGTATATGGATGTAAATACTACCATGACCTATGGGTGTCATGTCATTATGATTATGTTGTCATGTTACCATGTTATCATGTGGTTATTTTATCATGATGTTATGATGTCATGTGGGTTGGAACTCAATGAGATGATCATTGTAAATATCGTAATGAGCTATGTTATATAGCTCCGATATGCAGTATGTTGTCATTATATTTTTCTTGTGAGCAAGTCCTTCATTGTAAATACTGCATTGAGCTATTTTATAAAGCTCCATGAGTAGTATATCTTATTTTAGTGGGTTGTTGAGGTATATGTGTGATTGAGCACCGAGCATAGTTTCTCCCAAGGGGGAGGGTTGTATAATATCCCCAGTGAAAATTCCGTGTAATAAAAGTTAAAAACAATAACCATGGTTGATGGGACACTTATTCCAAGCTAAATGTTGGGTAAGACATCCCAGTGTGGGGTGTTCATTGATTGTTTATGACTAAGGAAATTGGCAAAGACAATGGCTAAGGCTTTGGAAAGGAAAAACAAAATTTTTGGCACATCTATTTATCAAAATAATGGAAATTAGGAGAAAAGGAAGGTGAAAGGTCATAGGTTGCATGTGAGGAGGAAAATGAAGGAAAATAATGGAAAATGAAAAAAATGGAGGCCTCATTCAGAAAAAGGATTCTAAGGATCAGTTGGTAACCTTTTGTAAGTTGAGTTTTGGAGATCTCTCATTATTCTCCCTCTCTCTCTAATTCTTGGACACTTAGAGTTCTCTTAGAGAATTTTGGCATTGTAGCAAGAAAGGAAAAGAAGGCAAGAGGAAGCAAAGATCAAGTAGGGAAAGGCCGGCTCAAGCAGCAACACCAGGCTTCATTGCAAGTATCGACTTGCATGTGTATTTTTCATGCTAGAATTGGCATGCATGATATTGCATGTAGTTTTTTTCTATCATGGAATGGGTTTTGCCAGGTGTAACAGTGGTTTCAACCCAGCCTTGCCATTTTTGGATAACCATGGTGTGATGGATTTCTCATGTTTTGGTTGAGATGAATTGCTGGATGGATTTAAAGCTAAGTGGGGTGCATCTCCAAATGATAAAGAACATGGTCTAGTGGTCCCTGAACCAGACTATGGATCATGGTAAAGAAACTGGCCTAGTGACCCCTTAGCCAAACTATGGGTTGCGGTAAAAACAAGATTGTGTTGCCTCAATGGGCCTACTAATCCTTGTCGATGAATGAAAGGATATACAATAAAGCCAAGAGGTGGGTTTTTCTCCATTGGGCCTAGTAATCCCAAGTTTGGGATATGCGGTAAAGCTTGGAGAGTGGGTCTCGGCTTAGGGCCTAGTGATCTGGGTTATGATTATGGTAAAGCCTGAGAGACAAGGAGATAGAAAACTTCCTCCCGATGTAGGTGGATAAATCCAGTGGTATCCATTCTTTATTGGACTAGTGATCGGGTGGAGATCATGATAAAGCCTATTATGATGTGTTCATTGTGTTGGCCTAGTGATCCGGGATGGATTACGGTAAATCATGGTTTTTATTGATGAGGGTGAGGTGGTTTAGCCTCAGTATTCCTTGGTTTCTTCTTTTGGTTTTAGTCCCACATTCATGCTTGGGATATGGCACGGGGGTGAATGGTTGAAGAGAGATTTGGCTTAACAATTTTATGGTCAGGTAGAATGTGGTAGTCCCATATTTAGTTGGTTTATTGAATTCATTAATGATAAATTCAAGTGTAAATGTACTTATGTATGAATGGATTTCATGGTTGATATGCTTATGATATTTCTGTCCCTATTATGCTAGTTATATGTATGTTTTATGATAACAGCTATGTATGGCTCTTAGCATGTTTTTACTTGTGAATGAATGGATAATGTATCTATGGCCTAATAGATGATAAGGTATCAAATGACATGAGGAAACAATGGTTAATATATATTCTCAGATAAGTATGAGATCCCTACACTAAATTCTCCTGTTCACACCTGTAGGTTACATGTTAATGATATGTTTGACGAAATGCCTATCATGGATTGTGGGGATCTGGTTGAGGTCATGTTCAACTTATTTCTTTGGCATCATTGCTACCCTATACTTTTATTGATTTTAAGCTATCAATCCATTATGGGCAGTGACTTGGGCTCTACACCTGAAAAGTGGATTAATTCCTGGGTCACTGCCACAAAACTGGAAATTTTAGTCTCAAGTCACTGGCAGGAAAGCCTATGAGAGTGATTTTGGGTTTTTGGATGCTCTCTTTCCCATAGCATGGGAGTGAATAAGACCTAAGATGTCCAGAACATCAATGGGACCCAGGGACAGGTTGTCTAAGTGGATAACTTGTCCCCTGAGGATTCTAAAGTTGATGTTGGATGACTTTGCGTGATGTTTCCATTGATACCACTTCCTTAAAGTCAAATAGGAGGTCAAATCCAATAATAGTAGCCTCTCCTCTCATGTTTACCCTGGTTGGCTAGTTACTTTGGTAGATGTGAGAGCAGGGTGTTACAAAGTGGTATGAGAGCATGGTTCACCGCTCGGACTGGATGGGCATTGTGCGTTAGTCATGCACTCATATAAATTATGTGTGTCCCTTACACTTGCATTCCATGTGCTTGTTACATGTGATTGATGGTTGATTATGGTTGTAGTAATGTTGCCAACAAGAATTTGATGTTCATTGTGTAAAATGCATTTGTCATGAGTATGTGATTTGTTAAATACTGTTACATGTCGCTTACTAGTTGATGTTATGTCACATACTTACATCCCTTTATGTTAGGTTACATTCTTGAATATTTTGATTACATGTATTAGTCTTGTAGGTTGATTACAAGAATTGATCGTTAATGCTCGAGTACATGCATTTATGTGTATGTGTAGTTAGTTAGGCATTGCTTATACATATTGTTGGTTTCATCTAGTAGTGTCTACAATGAAGTAATGTTTGTTGTCATGCATGAGGTCATAACATGCATTTTTGATATGGCGTTGCATTGATGACCGGACCCTAACTAGAGTGATGTTTATGTGTTGATACATTTATTTATGTATGCCTATATGCAATTATGATTATGTTATATGTGTATCACGTTGATTTGGTGATCTTGTAGACAAGGTATACTCCCCGAGCTATACTAAGGTACGTTGATTTATTGTGATTTGGTTTATCTGAAATATTATTCATTGCAAGAAAAATATCAAATGGCTACCAACGTGGTAGACTACATAGAATCTCCCTATCCATAATATGAGTACTGTGGTGTAGGCACACTTATGATTTGGCAGATACATTAAGGAACTTGAAGTAAGAGATAAGGAGTTGTAAGACAGATAATGATTGGACCATATAGGTACAAGAGTTTGTCATACTTGCAACATCAAGCACCGCTTTGGATTAGCCATGGATAGGAGGAAAAAACTAATGGGGCATATGGTAGTAGGTCTCCTGGTAGACATAGGTCAGATAAATCTGATAAAAGGAGAGATGGAAGGTTGTTTGACATTCCAGATAGGAGGGGCGATCAGTACAGGCATTATTCTAGTTCTAGTACTCTTAGACATCAGGATCATCATCGTTATCATCCTTACAGGAGCAGTGATAGGGGATACTTGCCAGATGAATTTAAGAAAGAAAACCACCTACCTTTAATGGAGATGAGAAAAAGCTGGAAGATGAAGAAGCTTGGACTTGGGATGAAAAGATTCTTTGAGTTGCGTGATTACACAGATAACATGAAGGCCATAATAACTATATTCAACTTGAACAGTAAAGTGGATATCTAGTCGGAAGCTGTTAAACAAGTAAGAGACATCAGGACAGATGACCTGAGTTGGTGGGAGTTCAAAAGGATTTTTAGGAAGAAGTACTTGTTAGAGAGGTACTATGAAAATAAGGCTAAAGGATTCTATGACCTAAATATTGGATCAATGATAGACAAAGAGTACACAACCAAGTTTCTGGAGCTATTGAGGTATGTACCGTATCTTACTGATGAGAAGGATAACGCTCAATGATTTTCCAATGGTTTTCCATTAGCATTTAGAGATCGGATTCAGTATGATGAGTCCCAGTCACTTGAGGAATTTATTGGCAAATTGAATCATTTATAGGAACAATAAAGCGTAAGAATGAATCTCCGCAAGGATGGAAGGGAAATGATGAAGGTAAATGTAAATGGGAACCTAAGAGGAAAAGGCCTCAACATGCAGATGAAAAGAGAATGTGGCACAACAAAATAGGTTTAATGCTGCTAGACAGTGACATGAGTTGCAATAGTAACATAGAAGTCACATAGGAGTTCAAATCCAATCATAGTAGCCTCTCATCTCATGTTGACCCCGGTTGGCTAGTTACATGGGTAGATGTGGGAGGATGGTGCTACATCCATGTATTTAATTATAGGCTTTCCAAGGATATCTAAACGACATGATTCGATCATGTTTGTGGTGGAAAGGTTGACAAAATTAGCACACTTCATTCCAGTGCAATCTACTAATTTGTCTAGTGAGGTAGCACAAGTCTTCATCAGAGATATGGTGAGACTTCATAGTGTTTAAAAGAATATTGTTTTGAAAAAAGATTCCAATTTCACTTCCAAGTTCTAGAAAGAGTTATTTTCAGGGTTGGGTACAGATTTGGCCTTCGGCACAACTTATCATCTGCATACAGATGGACAAACAAATAGGCTCCACATGATGTTGGAGGATATGTTGACGATGTATGTGATGCATCAGTAGCAGAACTGGGAAGAGTATCTTCTACTGGTTGAGTTTTCTTACAACAATGGGTATCAGGAGTCACTGGGATGAGTCTGTTTGATGCACTTTATGTACAGAGTTTTAATACTCCCATCAACTGGAGTGATCTAGTAAATAGGTTATTGATGGGACCAGAAGTGTTGGTAGACTTGGAACATGAAATTCAAGTTATAAAGAAGAATCTAAAGGTAGAATAGGACATACAAAAGAGTTATGCAGATCAAAACAGGACGTTTAAGGAGTTTCAGGTTGGGGAACATGTGTATTTGTGCATCAATCCCAAGAAGATCTCCTTGAGGATTGGGCCATCTGTGAATCTAGCACCTCAATATTGTAGGCCTTTTGAGATCCTTGAGAGGATTGGACTGGTGGCCTATCAACTTGCAATACCTCTAACAATCAAAGTCCAAGATGTTTTCCATATTTCATTGCTTAAAATATATGCAAAGGATGTTGAGCATGTTATTGATTGGCCTATATTGCAGGTGGATCCAAAAGGAGAATTCCAGTTGGAACCTTAGTTGTGGAGAAAGATGCTCATGCTCTGGAACCAAGAAACTAAGAAGGTTAAAGTGCAGTGGAAGCACTTTGGACCTGATGAACCTACATGGGAGATGGTTGATCAGATGCAAGCAATGTATCATTCGTTATTTTACGGTTGAGGTAAAGCAGTTTTGGAATATGTATATATGTATATGGATGTAAATATTGCCATGAGATATATTATAAAGAAACAATAAGTGGTATGGTTGTCTTGTCGTTATGTTTGTCTTCATGGTATTTCTTTTCACTAGGTTGTTCATTGTAAATACTACATTGAGCTAAGTTATAATTTTCCATGGGTAGTATGTTTTGTTTTTCAGCAGTTTTGCTGGTTGTAGGTGTCATTGAACACCGAGGATGGTGTTGCCCTAAGGGGAAGGGGTTTGTAATAGTCCTAGGTTAAAAATCCATGTAATAAAGTTAATAAAGGAAAAATAATACCAAGGTCATGAGACAGGTATTCCAAGCTAAATGCTGGGAAAAACATCATATTGGGTGTTCATTTGGTTTATTATGGCTAAAGGGAAATTGACAAACGCAATTAAGAAGGATTCAGAAAGGAAATGGGAAATGCTTTGGAAAGGAAAACTCTAAATAATTGGCCTTTTAATTGTGAAAATATTGAAAAATTGGAGAATAGGAGGTGAAAGGCCACATGTTGCATGTGAGGAGGAAAATGAAGGAAAAATAATAAAAATTGAATAAAATAAAGGCCTTGTCCTCTTACTGTTTATCATTTTTTAGAGTTTCATCAAGTTCTGGGTAGAGGTTGATCCTAGCCATAAAAAAGTGGCTCAGATCTCGAGGTCGTTGGCACAGAGCATAGTGGAAAAGTCTACAGTTACTGGGATGTTGGGTAAGTTAACTCAAGTCTTGGGCACCTAGACTAGTTTTTGGGTCTTGCGGCTCTTGAGGAATGCCAATTTTCTTTTGGTTCGTCAGTTCCACTTCCTTAAGGTGGTATAGGAGGTTGAATTATATCATAGTACCATGGTGGACCAATTGTAGAGTTATATGAATGTGATTAATTCATCATTCAATAGTACAACTAGGGTAGGTAAAACTACAATCATCATGAAACATGCATGATGGTGGGTCAACTTATACTCTTTTGTTATACTGCTACGAAGTTATAGTCTAGGTTGAATAATATTGAGCTAAGAAAATGCTAAAAATTTTAATATTAACAAATGTGTAGGAATTTCACATCTTTGTTGTAAGAAGTAGGGTTTCCAACATTGGAGCATTAAGTATTAGGGCTTAAAGTGTCCCACAGACAAAGTTTTTCCTTATATTATAGCTCTTTAATATACTACTAAGTTTGAAGAGTACTACTCAAACCAATATCTTGAAGCTTCAACCAAGGAGGATTAACCATACCCTTAGATGCACTACCCAATTACCATGGAACATAAGATTATTTTTCTAAATGTTATTATCAATGCCACAATAACAATCAAGAATTCATGTGATTAATCTAACATTGGTTTCAAGATACCTACATGGCTTATAATATACCCAGCTATGTGGAAGTGAGATTCCATGTACAAGTGTTATTTAATGTGATATTACTTAAATGTGTACTAACATGTCTACCCATAAAACCCAAAACAAATGTCAATTAATGCCTCAAAATGTTCTCTAAAGGTTTCATATCCAAATTTTCCAAACTGAGTCCCATCGATAAATGCAATCTTCTGAGCTAATTCCTGCACTTTTTCCACCATGAAAAGATCGATATGGATTAAAAACAACATAATTATCCAATCTGATTACTTGATAAGATAATTAGAAGTAATTGAAAAGAAAATCATTTTTTGTGACATTATCAAGGATTTATCAAGAGTACATTTAGTTTTATATCAATTTTTGTGTGAATTTACTCACTAATTTTCAATAAAAACCATCAGACTGTAGAACATTTAGGAAGGAAAGGAACAAAGTCAACCACACAGCTACTTGACACTAACATTAAGCTCTCTTGCTAACAAAAATCCTAAATCTTCTACTTCTACTATACGGTGTCAATCTAAAGAACAATATAACCATGAAAACAACAACTTTCTCAAATCTCCAAAGACACCCTCAAAAGAAGAAGATAATCCTTTAAAACGAAAGACACATCAAAATATCAAATAATAATAACTCCTCCCCATATAAAAAACAACCTTGATGCTACAATGAAAAATATTTATCATTCATCACTACCGACCTTTCATGGTCTATCTAAACAAAATCCAATTAGCTTCGTTTTTTACTTCAAAATCCTACATTACTTTCAAAAGATATGGATACAAATACACCAAGTGGAACTACCTCACCATCATAAATAGAACTAGGTTTTACCACAATTCTCACCAGATCACTAGGCCATAAACAATCGTGGGTGCCACCGGATTTCTCCACCTACCCCATGAGGAATTTTCCTATCTGCTAGTCTCTAGGCTTTGCCGAAATCTACATTTTGATCTAGGGATCACTAGGCCATAATCGATACACCACCCTTTAGGCTTTACTGTATATCCCACCATTCACTAGCAAGGATTCTTAGACCTGATCAAGAGTAACCACCTACAATATTTATCGTATATCTCATGATTCACTAGTCGAGGATTCCTAGGCCCACCGAGGCACACAATACCCAACTTTACCGCAACCCATAGTCTGGTTTATGGGTCACTAGGTGAGTGGATTTACCGCAATCCAGAGTCCAGTTCAAGGATCACTAGGACATGCATTTTTTAATTCAGAGATCCACTTCACTCATCTTCAAATCCATTCAGTAATCTAGCTCAACCTAAACACGAGAACCCCATCACACCATGGTTATCTAGAAATGGCAAAGCAAGGTTGGAGAACACTCTCACACCTGGAAAAACCGATGCCCAAAATAACAAGAGAACCAAGAACACACATGCATAACCATACATTCTGAATATAGCAAGGAATCACACATGTTTTTGCATGCATGGTATTGCACGTGTTTCTTTTTTGTCATTGCATGGTTTTTTCCATGTGTAACAGTGCTTTTAGCCTAGCCTTGCCATTTCTGGATAGCCACAGTGTGATAGGGTTGAGTTGGATTACTAAATGGATTAAAAGATAAGTGGGGTGGATATCTAAATGATAGAGCACATGGCCTAGTGGTCCCTAAACCAAATCGTGGATCACAATAAAGCCACTGGCCTAGTGACCCCTAAGCCAGACTATGGGTTGTGGTAAATCTAGGATTGTTGCCTTGGTGGGCCTAGGAATCCTTATTGGTGAATGGCAGGAAATACAATAAAGCCAACAAGTGGTTTCTATTCTTTGTGCCTCGTAATCTCGTGTTTGGGATATTTGGTAAATCTTGGAGAGTGGGTCTTGGTTTAGGTCCTAGTGATCCAGGTTGGGATTGCGGTAAAGATGGAGAGACTAAGAAAAAGGAAAATTCCTCACGGTGCAAGTGGAGAAATCTAGTGGCATACATGATTTTTTGGCCTAGTGATCGGGTGGAGATCACACTAAAGCCTATTATGTTGTGTTCATTGTGTTGGACTAGCTCGATGGATTATGCTAAATCCTGGTTACTATTGATGAGGGTGATGTGGTTTAGCCTTGGTATGCCCTGGTCGGTTATTTTGGTTTGAGTCCCACATTCATGCTTGGAATATGGCACGACGGTGAATGGGTGAAGAGAGATTTGGCCCAACCATTCTATGGTCGGGTGGGATGTGGTACTCCCATCTCCTGTTGGTTTATTGAATTCATTAATGAGAAATTCATTCCCTTGATTTTTCATGTGTAAATGTATTGATGTATATGTGGATTTCATGGCTGATATGCTTATGACATTTTTGTCCCTATTACGCTAGTTATATATATGTTTTATGATAGCATCTATGTATGGCTCTTAGCATGTTTTTACTTGTGCATGAATGGATAATGTATCTATGGCCTAATATATGATAATACAACAAATGAGATGAGGGAACAATGGTTCATAGATATTCTCAGATCAGTTTGATATCCCTACACTAAATTCTCTTGTTTACACTTGTAGGTTACATGTTGATGATATGTTTGACGAAATGCCTGTGATGGCTAGTAGGGGTCTACTTAAGGTCTTGTTCAACTTATTTCTTCGGCATGATTGTTTCCCTGTAATTTTACTAATTTCAAGATATCACTCGCAGTGACCTAGGCTCTGAGCCTAAAAAAGTGGCTTAAATCCTAGGGTTGTTGGCACATAAATAGAAATTTCAGTCTCTGGTCACTGGCAGGCAAGTCTGTGAGAGCAATTTTGGGTCTTTGGATGCTCTTTTGCCCATATCATGGAGCAACTTAGACCTAAGGTGTACAAAACATCAGTGGGACCTAGGGACAGGTTCTCTGAGTGGATGACTTGTCTCCTGAGAATTCTGAAGCTGATGTTGGATGACTATGTGTGATGTTTCTATTGATTCCACTTCCTCATGGTCACATAGGAGGTCAAATCCAATCATAGTAGTCTATCCTCTCATGTTTACCCCGGTTGGCTATTTACTTGGGTAGATGTGGGAGGAGGGTGTTATAGAGTGGTATCAGAACATGGTTCACCCCTTGGAATGGATGGGCGGTGTGTGTTGGTCATGCGTGCATATCAATGGAATGTGTGTATCTTACACTTGCATTTCATGTGCTTGTTACATTTTCTTGATGGCTGATTATCGTTGTAGTAATGTTTCCATGGAGAATTTGATGTTGATTTTGTGGAATGCGTTTGTCATAAGTATGTGACTAGTTACATATTGTTACATGTCACTTACATGTTGATTTTATGTCACCTACTTACATCCTTGTATGTTAGGTTACATTCTTGAATATTTTTATTACATGTATCAGTCTTGTAGGTTGATTACAAGAATTGATCACTAATGCTTGACTACATGCATTTATGCATATGTGCAGTTGTTTAGGTATTGCTTATGCATATTGTTGGTTGAATGTGGAAATGTGTACAATGGATTAATGGTTGTTGTCATGCATGAGGTCATATCATGCATTGTTGATATGGCCTTGCATTGATGACTAGACCGTAACTAGAGTGATGTTTATGTGTTGATACATTTATTTGTGTATGTGTGTATGTTGTTATGATTATGTTATACATGTATCATGCAGATTTGGTGATCTTGCGGACAAGGTATCCTCCCTAAGCTATACTAATGTACGTTGATTTATTGTGATTTTGTTATCTAACATATTATTCATTGCAGGAAAGAGATCAAATGGCTAGCAAGGTGGTAGACTACATAAAATATCCCTATGCAACAGATGAGCAGCGTGGTGCGGGGCACACTGATGATTTGGAAGATAAATTTAGGAGCTTTAAGTAAGAGATAAGGAGTTCTATGGCATATAATGACCGGATCATATAGGCACAAGAGAAGAAAATAGAGGTTAATGCTATACTTCTTCAAAGTTTGTAAGACTTGCAATGTCAAGGGCCACTTTGGATCAACCATGGATAGGAGGACAAAACTAATGGAGCATATGGCAGTGGGCCTCCTAGTAGACACATGTTAGATAAATCAAATACAATGACAGATTGATGCAGGAGCATTCAAGCCTAGTTAGAAATGCAATGGCATGATCACATGTTGTGACTAACAAGGGGTTAGAAGACATGAGATTAGTTAATTTTATTTATTTAAATGTGTGAGAGTGTTTTATTTATTGTAAAATATGAGAAAAAGGGTATAATGGCTGATTGACCCTCCCTGTGTGGAGATCAGACCAAATAGTTAGATTTATTTGGTTTGAATAGGATATGATGGATTTGAAAGCTTAAATTAGTGCTTGTTTTAGAAAAGAGTGGAGTTGAAGAGATTCTTTAGGAGAGAGTGAGAGATTTTTGGATCTGAACCAAAATTGGTTCATGAATCCATTCTTGTATAAAATATGAGCTATTTGCATAATTCATAGGTTAGTGAGAGAGAGGTTAGCTAGAGGGGAGAGAGAGACTAGGTAGAGGTTAGCTAGGTTGGAGTCAAGTAAGAGGGATCTAGGATTTCAAGATAGACACAAGAGTTTTGTTTATTATTGTTGTAATCGAGCGAGAGGGATAAGACCCTATAGCTTTATTGTATTGAATGAATAATTTTGTGTGCATAAATGTATTATTCTCCTGAAACCCTTCGCTTGCCTCTATATAGTTTCCTGCAGAACAACTGGAGCATCCTTCTCTATTTGTATGCCTTAAGTTATAAATTGCAGCGTTAAATCATAATTGGGGTCCTTATCGTTATAACAATGGCTGAGCCACTTCAAAGATATCACAGAGAGTTATATCTAAATGTCATGAGTGAAAACGAAGTATGGCAGAGGAAACCTTTGAAAGGCATAAGTCTAACAATATTGAACGAAATCAAGTAAAGAGACGAAATAAAGAGGTGAATATTAATGCACAGTGGTCGTTGGATCTCTAAGATCAACGGACCAAATCTAATTAGGTAAAGCAGAGCACTTTATCGCATCGGCAAAATTTATCACATCGACGGAAGTCTGTGTGAATGGACCGGATCCTAGCCACTTGCTAACGCTAATTGAGATAATGCGATGAAGTATGGATCGTTGGATTGAAGTTGATCAAACGGTGCAGAATTGATTGCATATCACAAAGTTGAAGGGTCGATGGACAATGCAATGGAATGTCAATATAGTGATAGATGATAATCAGAGATCGGAAAATATAAAGGAAAGCACCGTAGAAAGGACTGAAATGGAGAGTGGATCCGAAATTTATTAGCTGTGGGTGCAATATTTTTAAGATTCGACCTTAAGTTTTGGAACAGTTTTTCCATGTGTTTATGTGTAAAGTGGAGATTGGAGGAAAGATGATAAGGCATATGGAAGATGCGGACCGGAAAGATTTATAGAATAGGGTTTATGTATTTTGAGTTCTGGCTTATATGATCGGAGCAGGTTTTCCCATGTAATCCTTTGTATTCGATAAAGTTATATAGTCGGGTTTTTAACGTTGAATTGCATCTATAACGCTTCTAATAGAGATGTGTGGACATAGCCATAAGTCCCATTTCTGATAGTTGTATATGAATGAAAGATGTAAGTTCTCGGGTTGTTTAAGGAAGGAGCACACATTAAAGCTTCCGATAGTTTTTTGGATATGAAGGGATGTTAGCCTGCTGGCATCATAGATGGTATGTTGGTAGACACTCTGGATAGGAGCAGCGATGAGTATAGGTACTATTATAGTTCTGGTTCTGGTTCTAATATATGTCATGATCGTCATCGTTATCATCCTTATAGGATGACTGATAGGGGATACTTTCTACATGAATTTAAGAAAGAAAAACCACCTACTTTTGATGGAGATGTGAAGAAGCTGGAATATGGAGAGGCTTGGATACTTGCGATGAACAAATTCTTTGAGTTTCCTGAGTACACAAATAACATGAAGGCTAGAACAACTATCTTCAACATGAAAGGTAAAGTAGACATCTGGTGGGAAGATGTTAAGTGGGTCAGAGAAATCAGAACAGATGAGTTGAGTTGGTGGGAGTTCAAGAGGCATTTTAGGAAGTACTTGTGAGAGAGGTACTACAATAGTAAGGCTAAAGAATTCTATGAGCTAAAGATGGGATCGATGGTAGATGAAGAGTACACGACCAAGTTCCTGGATCTATTGAGGTGTGTACTGTATCTTACTGATGAGAATGCTAAAGTTCAGTGATTTGTCAATGCTTTTCCATTAGAATTTAGAGATCAAATTCAGTATGATGAGACTCAATCACATGAGGAACTTATTGGGAAATTGAATTATTTCTACGAACAATCAAAGCATGAGAATGAATCTCAGCATGGATGGAAGGGAAAATAAAAAGGTAAAGGTAAATGAAAGCCTAAGAGGAAAAGGCCTTAGCATGTAGATGAAAAGAGAATGTGGCATTGCAAAAGAAGTTTAATGTAGCTAGAGAGGGATATGAGTCGCAGCAACAACATAGAGGTGTGGGTATTGGTTGGTTTTAGTGTTGGACATGTGACAAGGAACACCTTAAGATAAATTTTATATAGAATCAGGGTGGTAGGCCTCAGATATAAAGTTCACAGGAGGTACAAAGTATTTCGGATGTTGGGCAAAGCATTCCTCATATCTATGTAGCAGTGGACAATAGACAAGTAGAACACCAAGAACCTGTCATTGAGATGAACAGTAAGATTTGTGATCAATTTATTTCTATTTTGATTGACCTTGGATATAATTATAGCTATTTTAGTCCTTACTTGGCGGATAAGTGTGGTTTGAGTAAGGAATTGAATGCAGAGTCTTGGTTAGTGTAGTTGGCTACAAGTACAAAGAAGTGATTAGGATCATACTATGTGTTGTTGGGCATGGATTGGTTTTATCTTCATAGAACCAAGGTATAATGTTATGATAAATCTATTTAGTGTATTAATGACAATGGGGAACCAAGACTCTTGTAGGGTAAGAAGAAAGCCACATCAGTTAGGATGGTGACAGCTATGAAAGAAAAGCGTAGCCAGAGGAAAGGGTGTATGTTATTTGTAGTACACATTTATAGTGATAAGGGTAAGGAGTTTAAGGATGAATATGTGTTAAGTAGGTACCCAGTTTTGCAAAAGTTTCAGGATGTATTCCCTGAGGACATTACAGAGTTTTCACCTCACAAGGAAGTGGACTTTTCTATTGCGTTAGTGCTAGGGGCATCTCCAGCATCAAAATCACCTTATAGGATGATCACACCTGAGTTGGTTGAGCTAAAGTTGTAGTTGAAGGAAATGTTGGACAAGGGATACATTAGGCCAAGTGTATCACCTTGGGGCGCACCGATATTGTTCGTGAAGAAGAAAGATGGTACTCGTAGACTATGCATTGACTATAGGAAGTTGAACAAAGTGACTATCGAGAACATGTACCCTTTCTCGAGGATTAATGACTTGTTCGATCAGATGAAGGTAGCAGCAATGTTCTTGAATATTGACTTGAGATCTGGATACCATTAGATACACATCAAAGAAGAGGACAGTTAAAAGACTATGTTCTCGAGAAAGTATGGGCATTATGAGTTTGTTGTAGTTCCATTTTTCTTAACTAATGCTCCAACTACATTTAAGTGTTTGATGAATAGTGTGTTGCGTCCATATTTGGATAAGTTTGTTATTGTGTTCATTGATGAAATGTTGGTATATTCTAAAAATCAGGAAGAGCATGCTGAGAATTTAGCAGTAGTGTTGAGTTTGTTGACAGAGAATTAGTTGTATGCTAAGCTCGGCAAGTATAGTTTCTTTTGATACTGAGGTACACTACATGGGGCATCTTGTCTCCAAGGAGGGAATTGCAGTAGATCTAGAGAAGATAAGAACCATCATGGAGTGGGTAGCTCCTAAGAGTGTGGATGAGGTGAGATATTTCATGCGTCTGGATGGTTGTTATAGGAGGCTCATCAGGAGCTTCTCACAAATTGCTTATCCTATCACATCATTGCAAATGAAAGGTAATAAGTTTGAATGGATAGAAGAGTGTAAGGCTAGCTTTCAGTAGCTTAAGTAGTTGTTGACACATTCACAAGTGCTACATATTGCATATCCAAACAAGGAATTTGTGGTATGCACAAATGCTTGCAAGAGAGGGCTTGGTGGATTGCTTATGTAGGATGGATAGGTGGTATGTTATGAGTCCCGAAAAATAAATGAGAATGAGCAGAACTACCTAATACGTGATCTTGAATTAGCATGAAACATACATGCATTGAAGATGTGGAGGCATTATCTTCTTGGTAGGAGGTTTGTACTTATGAGTGGTCACCATCTATTGATGTATTTGTTTGACTAGCTAAATCTAAATGCCCAACAAGCTAGATGATTGGCCATGATCAGTGAGTTTGGTTTCGAGATCAGGTACATCAAAGGAAAAGAGAATAGGGTGGAAGATGCTCTCAGTAGACGGGTACAGGTAAATCACTTGGAAGCTATGAGCTCCTATAGGACAGAATTATAGTATAAGATCTTGCAAGAGGGTTAGTAGGATGTTAGGTATATGACGATTGTGCACATGTTGTAGCAAGGTGTTGGTACAAGTACAGGTGGCAGTACAGGTATAGGTGCAAGTGGACAGGGTATGGATTATTGTCTTACAATGGATGGATTGGTAAGATTCAGAGATAGGATATATGTGTCAGATAATAGTGAGCTCAAGAAGGTGACCTTGAGAGAATTTCATGAGAAACTATATTCAGGTCACCTAGGTTATTAGAAGAGACTAAAAATAGTGAAGAGATTTTACTATTGGCTGAATTTGAAGAGGGATGTAGTAAAGTTTGTGGTGAGTTGTTTTGATTTTCAGTGAGTGAAGGCAGAGTGCAAACATCCAGGTGGATTGCTACAACCAATCATGATTCCATAATGGAAATGGGAGGTTATTTCCATGGATTTCATCACAAGGTTTCCGAAGATAGTGAGATAGCATGATTCAACCATGGTTATCATGGCCAGGTTGAAAAAGGTTACACATTTCATTCCAATGAAGTCTACATTCTCAACTAGCAATGTGGCACAGGTATTCATTAGATATGTGGTTACACGAGATGGTTGTTCCAACTAAGATTGTGTCAAACAGGGACGCAAAGTTCACTTCCCAGTTTTGAAAGGAGTTATTTGTAAGTGTGGGCATAAATTTTTCCTTCAGCATAGCTTATCATCCGAAGACAGATGAATAGACAGATAGGGTCAACAAGATATTGGAGGACATGTTGAGGATGTATGTGATGCATCAGTAGCAGAAATGGGAAGAGTATCTCCCCTTGGTAGAGTTTGCATACAACAACAATTATCATTAGTAATTGAGGATGAGTCCTTTTGAGGCATTGTGGGAGTGGAGTTGTAAAACTCCTATCTGTTGGAGTTATTTGATTAATAGGGTATTGATTGGACTAGATATGTTGGAAAACATGGAACATCAAATGTAGGTTATAAATAGGAATATAAAGGCACCACAGGATAGGTAGAAGAGTTATATAGATCATAACAGTTTGTTCAAAGAGTTCCAGGTTAGGGAAGAGGTGAACTTGTGCATCAAGCTGAAGAAGAGCTCCTTGTGGATTTGATCTTGTGCCAAGTTGGCACCACTGTTTTGTGGACCCTTGAGTATCATTGAGAGGATTGACCCAGTAGCCTATCGATTTGCACTTCCTCCAACAATGAAAGTCCATGATGTTTTCCAAGTATCTTTGCTTAAGTAGTATGTTAAGGATGTTGATCATGTGATTGATTAGTCTGTATTGTAGGTGGAACCAATGGAAAATTCCAACTGGAGCCTCAATGTATATTGCAGGAAAAATTGCTCATGCTCTCGAACCAAGCAATCCAGAAAGTTCAAGTGCAGTGGAAGCACTTTGGGCCCAATTAAGCTACTTGGCAGATGGTGGATTAGACATGGGCTATGTATTCTTCCCTGTTTTCTGGTTGAGGCAAATTGGCTTTGATATGGGGTTTTGGCATATGATTTGATATGGTGTTTTCGTATCTTCTTTGATATGGTGTTTTGGTATATGTTTTGATATGTTGTTCTAGTATATGTTTTAGTACATGTTTTTGGTATATAATTTTTGCGATATTGTTATATGTACATATGTATATGGATGTAAATACTACCATGACCAATGGGTGTCATGTCATTATGATTATGTTGTCATGTTACTATGTTATCATGTGGTTATTTTATCATGATGTTATGATGTCATGTGGGTTGGCACTCAACGAGATGATCATTGTAAATAACGTAATGAGCTATGTTATATAGATCCGATATGCAGTATGTTGTAATTATATTTTTCTTGTGAGCAAGTCCTTCATTCTAAATACTGCATCAAGCTATGTTATAAAGCTCCATGAGTAGTATATCTTCTTTCAGTGGGTTGTTGAGGTATATGTGTGATTGAGCACCGAGGATGGTGTCTCCCAAGGCGAAGGGTTCTATAATAGCCCTAGTGAAAATTCCATGTAATAAAAGTTAAAAACAATAACCATGGTTGATGGGACACTTATTCCAAGCCGAATGTTGGGTAAGACATCCCAGTGTGGGGTGTTCATTGATTGTTTATGACTAAGGAAATTGGCAAAGACAATAGCTAAGGCTTTGGAAAGGGAAAAAAAAAAATTTGGCACATGTATTTATCCAAATAATGGAAATTAGGAGAAAAGGAAGATGAAAGGTCATAGGTTGCATGTGAGGAGGAAAATGAAGGAAACTAATGGAAAATGAAGAAAATAGAGGCCTCATTCATAAAAAGGCTTGTAAGGATCAGTTGGTAACCTTTTGTAAGTTGAGTTTTGGAGATCTCTCATTATTCTCCCTCTCTCTCTAACTCTTGGACACTTAGATTTCTCTTAGAGAATTTTGGCATTGGAGCAAGAAAGGCAAAGAAGGCAAGAGGAAGCAAAGATCAAGCAGGCAAAAGGCAGGCTCAAGCAGCTACACCAGGCTTCATTGCAAGTATCGACTTGCATGTGTATTTTCCTTGCTAGATTTGGCATGCATGGTATTGCATGTGGTTCTTTTCTATCATGGAATGGGTTTTGCCAGGTGTAACAATGATTTCAACCCAGCCTTGCCATTTTTGGATAACGAGGTGAGATGGAGTTCTCATGTTTTGGTTGAGATGAATTGTTGGATGGATTTAAATCTAAGTGGGGTGCATCTCCAAATGATAAAGCGCATGGTCTAGTGGTCTCTGAACCAGACTATGGATCATGATAAAGCAACTAGCCTAGTGATCCCTCAGCCAAACTATGTGTTGCGGTAAAAACAGGATTGTGTTGCCTCAATAGGCCTACTAATCCTTGTCGATGAATGAAAGGATATACAATAAAGCCAAGAGGTGGGTTTTTCTCCATTGGGCCTAGTAATCCCAAGTTTGGGATATGCGGTAAAGCTTGGAGAGTGGGTCTCGGCTTAGGGCCTAGTGATCTGGGTTATGATTACGGAAAAGCCTGAGAGACAAGGAGATAGAAAACTTCCTCACGATGTAGGTGGATAAATCCGGTGGTATCCATGCTTTATTGGACTAGTGATCGGGTGGAGATCACGATAAAGCTTGTTATGATGTGTTCAATGTGTTGGCCTAGTGATCCGGGATAGATTACGGTAAATCATGGTTTATATTGATGAGGGTGAGGTGGTTTAGCCTCAGTATTCCCTGGTTTCTTCTTTTGGTTTGAGTCCCACATTCATGCTTGGAATATGGCACGGGGGTGAATGGCTGAAGACAGATTTGGCTTAACAATTTTATGGTCAGGTAGAATGTAGTAGTCCCATATTTAGTTGGTTTATTGAATTCATTAGTGATAAATTCACGTGTAAATGTACTGATGTATATATGGATTTAATGGTTGATATGCTTATGATATTTCTGTCCCTATTATGCTAGTTATATATATGTTTTATGATAAGAGCTATGTATGGCTCTTAGCATGTTTTTACTTGTGAATGAATGGATAATGTATCTATGGCCTAATAGATGATAACGTATCAAATGACATGAGGGAACAATGGTTAATAGAGATTCTCAGATAAGTATGAGGTCCCTACACTAAATTCTCTTGTTTACACCTGTAGGTTACATTTTAATGATATGTTTGACGAAATGCCTATCATGGATAGTGGGGATCTGGTTGAGGTCATGTTCAACTTATTTCTTTGGCATCATTGTTACCCTATACTTTTACTGATTTTAAGCTATCAATCCATTACGGGCAGTGACTTGGGCTCTACGCCTGAAAAGTGGATTAATTCCCGAGGTCACTGCCACAAAACTGGAAATTTTAGTCTTTAGTCACTGGCAGGCAAGCCTATGAGAGCGACTTTGGGTTTCTGGATGCTCTCTTTCCCATAGCATGGGAGCGAATAAGACCTAAGATGTCCAGAACATCAATGGGACCCAGGGACAGGTTGTCTAAGTGGCTAACTTGTCCCCTGAGGATTCTGAAGATGATGTTGGATGACTTTGCGTGATGTTTCCATTGATACCACTTCCTTAAGGTCAAATAGGAGGTCAAATCCAATCATAGTAGCCTCTCCTCTCATGTTTACCCTGGTTGGCTAGTTACTTTGGTAAATGTGAGAGGAGGGTGTTACAAAGTGGTATCAAAGCATGGTTCACCCCTCGGACTGGATGGGCACTGTGCGTTAGTCATGCACACATATAAATTATGTGTGTGTCCCTTACACTTGCATTCCATGTGCTTGTTAAATTTGATTTACGGTTGATTATGGTTGTAGTAATGTTGCCAACAAGAATTTGATGTTCATTGTGTGAAATGCATTTGTCATGATTATGTGATTTGTTAAATATTGTTACATGTTGCTTACTAGTTGATTTTATGTCACATACTGACATCCTTTTATGTTAGGTTACATTCTTGAATGTTTTGATTACATGTATTAGTCTTGTAGGTTGATTACAAGAATTGATCGTTAATGCTCGAATACATGCATTTATGTGTATGTGTAGTTAGTTAGGCATTGCTTATATATATTGTTGGTTTCATCTAGCAATGTGTAGAATTAAGTAATGATTTTTGTCATGCATGAGGTCATAACATGAACTTTTGATATGGCCTTGCATTGATTACCGGACCTTAACTAGAGTGATGTTTATGTGTTGATACATTTACTTATGTATGCCTATATGCAATTATGATTATGTTATACGTGTATCACATTGATTTGGTGATCTTGTAGACAAGGTATACTCCCCGAGCTATACTAAGGTACATTGATTTAGTGTGATTTGGTTTATCTGACATATTATTCATTGCAAGAAAAATATCAAATGGCTAAAGGTGGTAGACTACATAGAATATCCCTATGCATCAGATGAGTAGTGTGGTGTAGGGCATGCTTATGATTTGTCAGATACATTTTGGAACTTGAAGTAAGAGATAAGGAGTTGTAAGACAAATAATGATTGGACCATATAGGTACAAGAGTTTGTCATACTTGCAACATCAATGGCCGCTTTGGATCAGCCATGGACAGGAGGAAAAAACTAATGGGGCATATGGTAGTAGGTCTCCTGGTAGACATAGGTCAGATAAATCTGATAAAATGAGAGATGGCAGGTTGTTGGACACTCCAGATAGGAGGGACGATCAGTACGAGTATTATTCTAGTTCTAGTACTGTTAGACATCATGATCGTCATCGTTATCATCCTTACAAGAGGAGTGATAGGGGATACTTGCCAGATGAATTTGAGAAAGAAAACCACCTACTTTTAATGGAGATGTGAAAAAGCTGGAAGATGAAGAGGCTTGGATACTTGGGATGAGAAAATTCTTTGAGTTGCGTGAGTACACAAATAACATGAAGGCCTTAATAACTATATTCAGCTTGAACAATAGTGGATATCTAGTCGGAAGATGTTAAGCAAGTAAGAGACATCAGGACAGATGACCTAAGTTGGTGGGAGTTCAAAAGGATTTTTATTAAGGAGTACTTGTTAGAGAGGTACTATGACAATAAGGCTAAAGGATTCTATGACCTAAAGATTGGATCAATAATAGACGAAGAGTACACAAACAAGTTTCTGGAGCTATTTAGGTATGTACCGTATCTTACTAATGAGAAGGATAAGGTTCAATGATTTGCCAATGGTTTTCCATTCGCATTTAGAGATCGGATTTAGTATGTTGAGTCTCAATCACTTGAGGAATTTATTGGGAAATTGAAGCATTTATAAGAAAAATTATAGCGTAAGAATGAATCTCAGGAAGGATGGTGTTAGCCTCCTGCTGCAACAGGTTACTCATATTTCATGATTGAGATTTTTACAGGCAAAATATGTCATAATTTGCATGCTGCAATGCTCCATATTTGCTAACAGACAGAAAAGAAGGAGGCCATGAAAGTGTGCTAGTCTAAGTTCAACTGCTGCATTCCAATTTTGAAGAGTTATTCCATTTTTGTAGAATTTTCAGTTAGAGGGAGGTCCAAACAACTTAATCTTGGTCTCCCTAGGTTTCAATTTCCTCTTTTAGAATATAGAGAATGAATAATATATCCAAACAGCTTAATCTTGGCAGATTCTTAGATAGGTAGAGAAGCAAGGGTGCTCAGAAGCCTAATCTGAGCCCCTGGAAGAAATAAGTGTAGATATAGATAGGAGGACAGTGCAAAAGGAAAAATTGAAAAGCTAGGTCTGCAAGTCTAAGTGCACCCAAACCAAAAGAAGAAAAAATGCTAGGTAAGTAGGTTGGGTAGGTAGTTCGGTGGTTGCATAATCAATGATTGTGATCAGTTTTGTGTTTTCAAGTGTTATATCTATTCAAATCAGTATTGCAAGGAAAGAATCCTATGGAGGAGCTCAAGCGAGGCATAACTAACTTCCCCTTCTTCCTCTTCCCTAAATCAATTACTAACGAGCCCCTAAAGAGGTCAAGATTTGCTTGATATTGCTTAGTTTAATCATTTTCCATATCATTTGCCTTGGTAAAGATCTGCAAGGAGGGTCCATAGTTTCTCTACAAAGTTTTATCTCCCCTTTAAAGCCTAAGATCTCTGAGACTTGGCGCTTTCTTGTCATTTTCATATTAACTCCTGAAGTTATTATGTAAATCCCTATCTATTTCCCCTCCCACTACTAAATTATGGTAATAATTCCCCTATGTAAATATCCCCTCCCTCTGGTTGAAACATAACCATAAATATCCCCTTGGGAATTACTAAGTTCACCTAGATCTTAGTAAAAACCCTCATCTCTGCATAAATTTCCCCTCCGAGTGTTTGGACTCCTTCCAAAACAAAAAAATCCCCTTCCAAATGCATTAACCAACCCCCACGCATCACATTTTTGGGATTAATAACTAAAGCGCTGAAACATATTAATTGTTAACCTAAAGTCCAAACCCACCCGCGGCCACAAATATTAAACTTTATCACGTGCGTTGTTTCATTAAAACCTATGCATCTTCTCCTCCCGACCACCGTCGGATCAGCCCTCCCGGATCCAACGGTCCTCATGCATATTGGCTACCCTTTTGTGATGGTTAGTTAGCACCCAATGTCCAACGGTTTTACCGATGTACACCAGGACAACTAGCAGCATCCTATTGCATCGGGCCGCCCCTGAAAAATACCACCTCCGTACCAAAAGCGGTCCGACGCTAACCGGAAACCGGCTTCCCCTTACGTGACGTGGGCACCATGTCATCTTGCCGCATCACCCTGCCACATCGCCTCCACCTCACCCGTTCCTGCCTGCGTCGACCTCCTGCCATCGTACTGCCACGTCATCAACATGTCGCACTGCCACGTCACCCTGCTGACGTCATCACTGTACAAGAGGGTCCCACTGATGACATCATGCTGATGTCATCCGCCGTACCGCTGACGTCAGCAGCTGAAAAACGCGCAAGTGCAAAAATCAAGCTTCGGAAGCATGGAATGAGAAATAGGGGAAATTTTCGATGCGCGATTAGCGCACATCGCTACGGGAAGTGGGCCAAAGTGGGGAATATTTAAAGAATATTTTGATTCCACAGCCATTTTACGCCGAAAAGAGCCAATTTTACATATTTTATCAAACAGAAGCAGAAGAAGGCCGATTTTGCAGTTTCGAGCTTATCAATAGAGAGAGAGAGTGTTCCAATTTAATTTCCAAAGAGTATCAAAGGAAAGATGAAGCCAAAATCCATGTCAAAGAGTATCAGTGTTGCGGCGAAGTGTATCACTCAAGATCTTCTCAGGGCTTGAGGCGAATGAAGCATTAAAAGAAAACCTTGAAAGTCAAGAAGAAGTTAAGGAGCCATTCAAAGCTCACCAGCACAAATAAATGCACAATTAAAACCCACAGAAGATCAGTGGACCAGAACTCAATGCACAGTTATTGCAAGAGCATTGCACCAAGCCACAGAGGACACCACTTTAACTCACTTTTGATCCAGCTGCCTATGGCGCAGCCCAAAGAAGATTTACTTGCATTTAATTCCAGCATAAGTTAGGTTTTAGAAAGCTTTTTCTGTAGACCTGTTTAGGTCAGTTGTAATAAATACTTTTGGATATTTTACCTATATATACCACCCTGAAAAATGTAATGAGGGTTGGTCTTTGTGGGTTTGCTGTTTCGCTTGAGCAGAGACTCGCACTGTATATGTGATAATTTCTATAATCAAAGATTGCTTAAGAGCTCGGAGAATGAATTGTGTACTATGTTTAATTGGCTGAAGAGTGACTATGGAAATCCTGTGCTTCCACATGATTAAATAAGTGTTCCTTAACTCTGTTTATTTTTTCATGTTTGTTTCATCATCTATGTTTCACCATCTAAAATTACAGAAAGGAAGAATAGTTTAGGATTTGCTTGGCAGCACCCTATGCTCAATTTCTCTGATTTCTAAATGTTTTCATCAGGAATAGTTATGAATATGCATACTTAAATGATCATGTTTACACTATTTCTTTCACATATGAATGTTAGTTTAGGAATTTTTAACTGCTCCTAGACAACCATTCACTCACCTCCCTTCTCTGTTAGCTGATGAAAGATTCTTAATTGCCTTTCATTTCTCACTTTCATCCCATCTTTTCAGCAATTGGTATTGTTTCATGTGTAGCTATCCTACTCTATAATCCTCTTGTCACCAAGAAAACGCAACAGCAAGCCTTGATCCATGACTCCATGCCCAAATGGTTTCAAACTTATCACCCTATGCATGCCTCTTTGCTTGAATGCGACTTCCTTCCATTCAAACTCCATCCAAACTCAAACAAAAACCAATGAACCCAATAGCTAGCCTAAAATCATCATCAAAAAAGCTAAATCATTAAGAGAAAGCCCTCTCTGATTGCAGGTGGGCTAGAACCTGCAATCCAAAGATTGGTTTGTGGTTACCTCGGCCGTATCCCTTCACGAGCTTAGGGACAACCTCAGTGATAGGCTAATGGCGACCCCACTGGAGAATTTCCTCAGTTAATCTCACAAAACCAGTCCGAAGCTCCGTAGAGGAAGAAACCGACCTTTAAAGGTCTCGGTGGACCTGTGTTCTTAGAAAAATTCCCAAAAAAAAGCTAGAAGTTGGCTCCCAAGAAGCATTCACATTACACAATATCAAATCCAGATCCAAATCCCCCATCTACTTTTGAAGACCCCAATATAATTCCTAAGATCCTTCGAAAACAAGAGCAACAAGAAGACCCTACTGCTTCTAGTCTGGAAACAGTTCAACCAAGCTATGTTCCAACCCCTGTCAGAGTTCTATTTCGTTCAACCCCAACTTCCCCTTGTTCATTCTCCACTTCTCCAGGCACCTCTTCTTCACCTCCATCCTTTACTCATACTACCACTACTACTCCTATTATCTCAGTTGTTCCAGTTGTTCCTCTCATCCCTGTTGTTCCCCTTATCCCTATGAACATGGCTAGCAAATATGCACCTTTACACCTACCTGCTAATCATGGGGCTATGCCTCAAGATTATCAGACCAAAATAGCCTATTTTGATGGCACAAGTGCCTACACGGTCCTTCAACACACAAAGAAAGTGAAGGACTACTTTGAGAGCTATGAGATTGACGATGATAGCTTGAGAATGAAAATTTCTGTTCAAAGTCTAACAAGCGATGTTAGGACTTGGTTTAGAGCACTCCCAGCCAATTCCATAGGAGACCCAGAAGCCTTATACCAGTCATTTATCAATAGATGGGAGAAAAACAAAGACCCCTTGCACATATTATCAGAATATGACACCATCAAAAGAGGCCCTCAAGAAACCGTGTTGGACTATTGTGCAAGGTTCAATAATGTTTACAATGCAATACCACAGAACTTGAGACCCCCACCTAATCTGGCCCTGTACAAATTCCCTGATGGTTTTGATGTTGAAATGGCTTATCATTTAAGGGAAAGAGCCCCTCAAAGCCTCACAGAAATGCAAAACGTCGTTGTTAGCGTGGAGGCAAATCTAATTGCCAAAAGAAACAAAGCCAGAACTGAGAGAAGAACCACCTTCAAGGAAGAACCCTCAGCCTTCGACCAGAAGCTAGATGCTATTATCAGTGGCATCCATAGGCTGGGAGACAAAGTAGAGAATGTTGAGAGGAAAACATCATGGGAAGGACAACATCCCAATGCCATAAGGAACCCAAATTTCAGAAAAACTCAAAACCCAAATGCTAGAAGGGCTAGTCCTGACCATGATATTAGGCCTCCTTTCCAAGAAAACTATGCAGAAGCATCCACATCCAATGAGCCAACAGAGGAGACTCACGTGAACTTGATAGATTCAAAAAATGAGAAACAACTTTTTTTGACTCAAGAAGACCAGGACTACCAAGATGAGAGTGAATTTCAGACTAAGTCTGGCGAGTCTTTTGATTTTAAACAAGGTTATGATACTCCTCTATATGAGGTGCACAAACAATATAAGCTAAGAACAAGGACCATTGATGTCCCTACACCTGGAAGAACAAAAGAGAGCAAACAACCCAACAAAATTAAAGTCAAGGTGATCATAACAGAACCAGCTGATACGACTGTCTGAAACCCGCATCAAGTAACTGTAGAGGACATGACAAATGTGCAGCCTTCTATTGAACAACCTCTACCTCGTTCTTCCTCAAAAGAAGAAGGGAGCAACATTCCTAAAATTCTTCCCAAAGCAGACATACCACAAGTTGTCATTCATCATAATGCTAACATTCAAAAAAAAAACACAGAAAACCCTCTTGACAAGGAAACATTTGCTACTGCTAATGCAAGGATTCCATTAGAGAAACCATTTAACTTAGGATCAGATATTGGAAAACTTAAAATACCCATCCCCCTCTCTGAACTTTCCAAGCATGATGTCTATAGGCAACAAATTCAAAGGTTACTTCAAATGCCACAAGTCATGGATGATGTTAATGTTTTAGATGATACCCCTGAGCTACTGTTTGGTCCATAAGTCAATGGGAAATCAACATATGGATCTATTCCACCCTTTTATGTCAGTCTGCACATACATGAAAAAATCTTGCATAATGCTATGTTTGACTCAGGTGCCTCACATAACCTTATGCCCAAAGCTGTGATGGAGAAGCTAAACCTTGATGTCACAAGACCTTACAAAGATATGTACTCCTTTGACTCAAGTCAAGTTAAATGTTTAGGCTTAATAAAAGACCTTTGTGTGTCCTTAGTCCAATTTCCCAACAAGGCAATCCTAATGGACTTGGTAGTTGCTGACATTCCCACAAAGTATGGTATGCTCCTATCAAGATCATGGGGAGAAAAACTGCAAGGATCCCTTCAACTCGACCTCTCTTATGCCACTATATCTATCTTTAGGCAACCAAAGAGACTGTACAGGGAAACACTGATGAAGTATGTGGTAAGTAGTGAGGAAAAGCCCCAAAATTTTCCAATTTACTTGATCCATTCTCATATGGATTCCTTTATTTTATTTAATGATGACACCAATCCTCCAACTGATGAGAAGCCTTTAGCCTTAGTGCAAGAAACATGTGTCAATGAGGAATCAGTTGCCAATACCCATGAAACTGTCACAACAGTCAAGGCAACCAGCAAACAAAAAGAACCTCCCGAAACTGAAATTGTAAGTCTGCCCAATTCTCAAATAACTAAAACTCTTAATACGAACCACAAACAAGAAATCACATGGTATTTAGAGTTTGATGGTTCTGTCAATAAGTTAGGAGCAGGGGCAGGGGTATGGATTCACAATACACATGATAATCATGCAGAAGGCCATGCCTATAGACTAAATTTCAGATGTACCAATAACATGGCAGAGTATGAGGCTCTCCTCTTATGCCTTAAATTGCTCAAAGCCCTGGGAGCTGCAAAAGTGTCCATTCTAGGTGACTCTGATTTAATTGTACAACAAATGAAAGCTAACTTTGTTACCAATGACAACAAAATGAAAGCTTATAGGACTGCTGCCACAGAAATACTCAATTCTTTCAATGAATCCAAGCTTGCCAAAATTTCAAGAGACCATAATATTCATGCTCACAGCCTAGCAACTTTTGGTAGTACATGCAAGCTTCCCTTTGAGCCAAACCACCATTTCACTGTTGAGATAAAACATAGACCCTCGGTCCCTAACAATGTTAAAGATTGGCAAGTGTTTCAAAATGATGCCCAGATTAACAATTTCCTCACTCTTGAGGGCGAATTTTCGAATACAAACGTTGACATGGATGCCATGAACGATTCCCAACAGCTAACAGAAGAAAATTAGCAGGCTGTAACAGCTGCAACAGCTAAACATATCCTTAACCCAACAGTTTTTGACAATGCAAACATACAAGAGCTGAAACATATGCATCTAGAAGAAACAGCCAAAGCTGAGGCTGAGTTCATTGACCTAAAGGATAACTTTTTTCCCGCTGGACTAACTCCATTAGAAGACATGTTTGATAATAATGATGTGCCTAAGAAACCAAAAATGGAGCCTATAAATGCGGCTATTGAAGAACATAACATAGGAACAACAGACAATCCCAAAATGATTAAATTATCCAAAAAATCTGCCTCTTGATCAAAAGAAAAAATATGTCGATCTGTTCAAAGAATTCCAAGATTTATTTGCTTGGAGTTATGAGGACTTGAAGTCTTATGACACCTCAGTAATTCAACACACCATTCCCTTAAAACCAAATCAAAAACCATTCAAAAAGAAACTTAGAAGAATCAACCCCATGCATCTTCCCCTCACTGAAAAAGAAATAAAGAAAATGTTTGAAGCAGGTACCATTGCACCCATCAGATTCTCTGAATGGGTATCCAATCTGGTTCCCACAAGGAAAAAATCAGGAGAGATCAGACTGTGTGTAGACTTGAGAAATTTAAACCTGGTCGCTCTAAAAGACCACTATCCTTTGCCCAAAATGGACCATATCCTACAAAGAGTAGTGGGGTCATCTAGAATTTCTTTACTAGATGGATTTTCGGGATTTAATCAGATACTTGTTCACCCGAATGGCCAAGACAAGAAAGCCTTTACCACACCACGGGGAACATTTAAGTATGTTAAAATGCCTTTCGGGCTAAATAACGTTGGTGCTACCTTTCAAAGGGCAATGGATATTGCATTTGACAAGGAGATACGTGATTTCCTTGTTGTTTACCTTGATGACCTAACCCCTTTCTCCAAATCTGACCAAGAGCACCTTAAGCATCTAAGGCAAATTTTCATGACATGCAGGAAATATGGCATTTCCTTGAATCCTAAGAAGTCCCTGTTTGCCCTTGAGGAAGGCAAGCTTCTAGGCCATATAATATCAAAACATGGGATTATAATTGATCCTAAAAGAATTCAAGCTATCCTCCAAATCCCATATCCAAGAAACATAAAGGAGCTGCAATCATTCCTTGGAAAAATCAATTTCCTAAGGATATTTATCCCAAACCTAGCCGAACTAATAATGCTATTGAGAAATATGTTGAAAAAGGATGCAAAGGTAAAATGATCTCTTGAAACCAAGCAAGCTTTTGAGAGTGTCAAAACTGCCTTGACTCAAACGCTTGTCCTCACCAGTCCGCAATTCGATAAAGATTTTATCATTTTTTATTTTGTATCTGAGCACATCGTAGTTGTTGTCCTTTTTCAAAAGGATGATCAAGGTAATGAAAAGCCAATTTCTTTCTTTAGCCGAGCCTTAAGAGATGCACCCTTGAAATATCAGATTATGTAAAAGCAGGCTTATGCCCTGGTTAAGGCCATCAAAGACTTCAGCATTTACATCTTATACTCCCATGTGATTGCCTATGTCCCAAACTCT
The DNA here is from genome assembly GCA_000404065.3 of Pinus taeda. Classification (NCBI taxonomy): domain Eukaryota; kingdom Viridiplantae; phylum Streptophyta; class Pinopsida; order Pinales; family Pinaceae; genus Pinus; species Pinus taeda. The sequence continues at coordinate 36,144 of APFE030093552.1, read as the reverse complement.
GTTGTAAAAGATATATTAACTCAAGAGGGACTAGAAGGAAAAAGAGGCAAGTGGATTGCCAACATTCTGGAATATGATATTGAGATAAAACCTACCAAGCTGATAAAAGGACAAGGTTTATCCAAACTAATGTCTGAAACAAATTTCCAAGCCTTGGACATTAATCAACTGGACAATGAACCGGAGCTGGCGACTCCACAGATCAGCGGAACCTTTTTGCAATCCCCATGGTATGCTGATATTTTCTTTGTATTGTTAAACCTGTGTGCTCCCCCAGGATTGTCCAGGACCAAGAAAAGATTTTTAAGGATGAAATCATCAAAGATTTGTGTCATAGATGGTGCCTTGTTTTGGAAAAATCATGAAGGAATTTTGCTTAATTGTTTGACTATGAATGAAACTAACAGCATCATGAAAGAGTTCCATGCAGGGGACCATGGAGGACACTTATATTGGAAGTCCACTGCTGACAAGATTTTAAGGGCTGGTTATTATTGGCCCTCTCTATTTGCACATGTCAAGAAATTTGTTGTTTCATGTCACAAATGCCAAGTCTTTGAAGGGAAAAGAAAATTACTGCCTTTGCCCCTTAAGCCCATTTCAACCCAAAAACCCTTTCAACAATGGGGCCTTGACTTCATTGGAGAAATTCATCCCTCTTCCTCACGACAGCACAAGTGGATTTTAACAACCACTGATTATTTCACTAAGTGGATTGAAGCCATCCCATGTAGACAAGCCAATGAATCCACCATTATCCAATTCCTTGAGGGCAATATCCTTTCCAGATTTGGCTGCCCTGAGAAAATCATCACTGACAACATTGTTTCCTTCAAATCCAAAAATATGATCAGCTTCTACCATAAATTCCACATTACCCTGGGCCACTTTACAGCTTACTATCCTCAAGGTAATGGATTGGTCGAAGCATCCAACAAAAGCCTCATCAACATCATAAAGAAACTACTAGAGGAAAACAAAAAGAACTGGCATAGGAAACTCACTAATGCTCTATGGGCAGACAGACTTTCAACCAAGAAATCCATTGGGATGAGCCCTTATGAGCTAGAATATGGCATGGAAGCCCGATTTCCTTCAGCTTTGGGCGTTCCTACTATCAAAATGTTACAGGAGATTCAGGATGAACCAAATGACATGCAGAGAAGAGTTAATCAAACCATTCATCTTCAGCAAACCATAGAGAAAGTGTATGACAGAGCTCAAATGTTGCCAGAGAAGCTCAAAAAGATGTTTGATAAGAAAGCTAAAGTAGAGGATTTCTAGGTTGGAAGCAAAGTTCTAAGGTGGGACTGGCGAAGAGAGGACAAGGGCAAACATGCAAATTTTGATTTTCTTTGGAAAGGTCCATACATTATCAGCGCTGTGCAAGGAAATAACACATATTTCCTCAAATCTCTAGATGACAACACAGTTGAAGAAAGCCTTGTTAATGGCCGAATGTTAAAACATTACCATGATCCCTTTTGATTGAGAAAAAACAGGCGGTGTTATTTTCTGTACATAAATGTTTGTATATACCAACACTTTATTTTATTTCTATAACAGTCCAGATGCTAAAGCACGCAGAAGAAAGAAGGCAGTGCTTCACAGTTGACTAGCAAATCAGTTGAGGGAAAGTGTTGTTTTAAGTCCAAAATTTCAAATCAATCCAACAGTCAGCACCAAGAAGTTTCAATGCACAACAACAACAGAAGATCAAGGCAGTCTGACCTGCTGTTCTTGGCTTTTCACAAGGAGAAGCCATCCCCAAGTGGAGCCACTGTTAGCCTCCTGCTGCAACAGGTTACTCATATTTCATGATTGACATTTTTATAGGCCAAATATGTCACACTTTGCATGCTGCAATGCTCCATATTTGCTAACAAATAGCAAAGAAGGAGGCCATGAAAGTGTGCTAGTCTAAGTTCAATTGCTGCATTCCAATTTTGAAGAGTTATTCCATTTTTGTAGAATTTTTAGCTAAAGGGAGGTCCAAACAGCTTAATCTTGGTCTCCCTAGGTTTCAATTTCTTGTTTTAGAATATAGAGAATGAATAATCTGTCCAAACATCTTAATCTTGGAATATTCTTAGATAGGTAGAGAAGCAAGGGTGCTCAAAAGCCTAATCTGAACCCCTGGAAGAAATAAGTGTAGATACAGATAGGAGGACAGTGAAAAAGAAAAAATTGAAAAGTTGGGTCTGCAAGTCTAAGTACAGATTTGGCCTTTGGCACAACTTATCATCTGCATACAGATGGACAAACAAAGAGGCTCCACATGATGTTGGAGGATATGTTAACAATGTATGTGATGCATCAATAACGGAAGTGGGAAGAGTATCTTCTACTGGTTGAGTTTTCTTACAACAATGGGTATCTGGAGTCACTGGGATGAGTCTGTTTGAGGCACTTTATGGACAGAGTTTTAATACTCCCATCAGCTGGAGTGATCTAGTGAATAGGTTATTGATGGGACCAGAACTGTTGGTAGACTTGGAACATGAAATTCAAGTTATAAAGAAGAATCTAAAGGTATAATAGGACATACAAAAGAGTTATGCAAATCAACACAGGGCATTTAAGGAGTTTAAGGTTGGGGAACATGTGTATTTGTGCATCAATCCCCAGAAGATCTCCTTGAGGATTGGGCCATCTATGAATCTAGCACCTCAATATTGTAGGCCTTTTGAGATCCTTGAGAGGATTGGACTGGTGACCTATCAACTTGCAATACCTCCGACAATGAATGTCCAAGATATTTTCCATATTTCATTGCTAAAAATATATGCAAAGGATGTTGAGCATGTTATTGATTGGTCTATATTGCAGGTGGATCCAAAAGGAGAATTCCATTTGGAACCTTAGTGGTGGAGAAATATGTTCATGCTCTGGAACCAAGAAACCAAGAAGGTTAAAGTGCAATGGAAGCACTTTGGACCTAATGAACCTACATGGGAGATGGTTGATCAGATGCAAGCAATGTATCCTTCCTTATTTTACGGTTGAAGTAAAGGAGTTTTGGCATATGTATATATGTATATGGATGTAAATATTGCCATGAGATATATTATAAAGCTCCAATAAGTGGTATGGTTGTCTTGTCGTTATGTTTGTCTTCATGGTATTTCTTTTCAGCAGGTTGTTCATTGTAAATACTACATTGAGCTAAGTTATAATGTTCCATGGGCAATATGTTTTGTTTTTTAGGGGTTTTGCTGGTTGTAGGTGTCATTGAACACCGAGGATGGTGTTCCGCTAAGGGGAAGGGGTTTGTAATAGCCCTCGATTAAAAATCCATGTAATAAAGTTAATAAAGGAAAAATAATACCAAGGTCATGAGACACGTATTCCAAGCTAAATGTTGGGAAAAACATCCTATTGGATGTTCATTTGGTTTATTACGGCTAAAGGGAAATTGGGAAAGGCAATTAAGAAGGCTTCAAAAAGGAAATGGGAAAGGCTTTGGAAAGGAAAACTGGAAATAATTGGCCTTTTAATTGTGAAAATAATGAAAAATTGGAGAATAGTAGGTGAAAGGCCACATGTTGCATGTGAGGAGGAAAATGAAGGAAAATTTTTAGAAATTAAAGAAAATAAAGGCCTTGTACCCTTACTGTTTATCATTTTTTAGAGTTTCATCAAGTCCTGGGTAGAGGTTGATCCTAGCCATAAAAAAGTGGCTTAGATCTCGAGGTCGTTGGCACAGAACATGGTGGAAAACTCTACAGTTACTGGGATGCTGGGTAAGTCAACTCAGGGTAATGTTGGAAACCCAATTACCATGGAACATAAGATTATTTTTCTAAATGTTATTATCAATGCCACAATAACAATCAAGAATTCATGCAATTAATCTAACATTGGTTTCAAGATACCTACATGGCTTCTAATATACCCTAAGCTATGTGGAAGTGAGATTCCATGTACAAGTGTTATTTAATGTGATATTACTTAAATATCTACTAACATGTCTACCCATAAAACCCAAAAAAAATGTCAATTAATGCCTCAAAATGTTCTCTAAAGGTTTCATATCCGAATTTGCCAAACTAAGTCCCATCGATAAAGGCAATCTCGTGAGCTAATTCCTGCACTTTTTCCACCATAAAAAGATCGATATGGATTAAAAACAACATAATTATCTAATCTGATTACTTAATTGATTACTTGCTAAGATAATTAGAAGTAATTGAAAAGACAATCATTTTTTGTGACATTGTCAAGGATTTATCAAGAGTACAATTAGTTTTATATCAATTTTTGTGTGAATTTACTCACTAATTTTCAATAAAAACTATCAGACTGTAGAACATTCACAAGAAGGAAAGGAACAAAGTCAACCACACAGCTACTTGACACTAACATCAAGCTCTCTTGCTAACAAAATTCCTAAATCTTCTACTTCTACTATACGATGTCAATCTAAAGAACAATATAACAATGAAAACAACAACTTTCTCAAATATCCAAAGGCACCCTCAAAAGAAGAAGATAATCCTTTAAAAAGGAAGACACATCAAAATATAAAATAATAATAACTCCTCCCCATATAAAAAACAACCTTGATGCTAAGATGAAAAATATTTGTCATTCATCACTACCCACCTTTCATGGTATATCTAAACAAAATCCAACTAGCTTCCCTTTTTTACTTCAATATCCTACATTAGTTTCAAAAGATATGGATACAGATACATCAAGTGGAACTACCTCACCATCATCAATAGAATTAGGTTTTACCACAATCCTCACCAGATCACTAGGCCATAAACAATCGTGGATGCCACTAGATTTCTCCACCTACCCAGTGAGGAATTTTCGTATCAGCTAGTCTCTAGGCTTTACCGAAATCTACATTTTGATCTAGAGATCACTAGGCCATAATTGATACACCACCCTTCAGGGTTTACCATATATCCCACCATTCACCAGCAAGGATTCCTAGGCCTGATCAAGAGTAACCACCTATAGTATTTACCGTATATCTCATGATTCACTAGTTGAGGATTCCTAGGCCCACTGAGGCACACAATACCCAACTTTACCGCAACCCATAGTTTAGTTTATGGGTCACTAAGTGAGTGGATTTACCGCAATCCACAGTCCAGTTCAAGGATCACTAGGACATGCGTTTTTTAATTCAGAGATCCACTTCACTCATCTTCAAATCCATTCAGTAATCCAGCTCTACATAAACATGAGAACCCCATCACACCATGGCTATCTAGAAATGGAAAAGCAAGGTTGGAGAACACTCTCACACCTGGAAAAAACCATGCCCAAAATAACAAGAGAACCAAGAACACACATGCATAACCATACATTCCGAATATAGCAAGGAAATCACACATGTTTTTGGTTTGAGGGGGCTCAAAACCAGGTTCAGAGTTAGCTATGCTAACCAACAAAACCGTACACTATCAGCCCTTTTGGCAACAAACCGCTTAGCACAGACTGCAGTCTCACCCGAGGCAGTATTGGGGGATGCTAGAACCAGGTTTCTACATCTAGAAGTCTATGTGATGTAGTAGCAAGGCATTCCTTTAATCTAGGGCTTGATCTGACATTCATAAACTGTTATCTTCAAAATCTCATACTTAAAGTGATTTCTACTTAAATAGGTCTATGAGCTTTACCTAGTTAATCTAGCATACAATAGTTATCATACAAAAGTAGATTTGGATCTTTGCGATGCAATTAAAATAATATTACAAAGAATCAAATCATAATTGAGCACAAATTAAGGGGCTTTGGCCTTCCTAAAAGCCCCTTTGACTCTTAACATTTTGCATGCTCCTCTTCTCAAAATGCAGAGACTTTACAATATTACATAAAAATTGAGACAAAACTTAGACCTGGGGGACCCCATCCCAACAGTCCCCCAACATAAAGAAGTGAATTTTCCTGAGTCACTCTGTCAATATGTCCTCGGTGCATGCTTTAAGGTTGTTGAACTCTATCTTCAATGCTTGAAGATTTGTTGTGCACTGCATGGCATCCTATCGAACCTCCTCAACCAATTTCTCAGTAGTTGGTCCCTCGACTTCTAAGGCAATGGTCCTCTATGTCTGTTGCATACCTTTTAGTTTACTCTAGATATGTAAACTTTGAAACGGAAACTATAAACTCAAAACGATAACTTTGGCCAAAAAACCCCGAAAAAAACATCAAAAACTGTGCTAAAAATGAAAAGTGTGTATACTGGAACGATGGTTTTTTTTTAGGGTCAATTTTGAAGATGTTTTGAAAATGGTAGTCAAAATGAAATGTTCGTCCAAAAAACACCTTGAAAACGAAAATGTAGTGATACTCGAACAATGGTTTTTTTTTAGGGTCAATTTTCAACATTTCAAAATAATGCTAGTAAAACTGAATTCTTATGTTCCAAAAAAAGTTGTTTATGAGGAAAAAAACACACCAATGTTCTTGGTAGAATAACATTTTTCTTTCGTAAGTATAAATTCAACATGTTTTCAACCATAACATGCTAGATAAAAAAGAAATTGGAATTTCAACCACTAAATTAAAAAACCATGACATTATGAACAAATTACATGACTAAATGAATTCAAATGTCATTATTTGTATATTGAATGAAACATACATTATATCTCTAATTTAATGTTGCATTGTAGATATTCTAAACAATAAAAAATATCATAATTAATACATATAATCCAACAACATAAAAATGACTCATAACTTCTCATTTAACACCATATGGAAATGAAAAAATTTATTTCAAGATACGATGCAAACATCAGTTATATAAATTGTCTTAAACAATTATTCAAAATCACTCATATTTTCTTGCACACCATCAGAATTCACATCTTTAGATGAGTGACTGGATGTTGATGAAGATGTTACATATTCTTCTCTTTCATCAACTAGTGCTGCATCTGAGTCCACATGCATGCCCACCATTTCAGGTTTCAAAATTCTTCTAGATCTACGACTCGTTTCAGCAGACTCCCTTCTCAACACTATTCCTTTTGGTAAAAACCTTTTCAGAATATCTATCGTCTTGAAGTGAAGAGTCCCTCTCTTTTTTAAATTGAAGTCATAAACAAGTATGTCAACATCCCCCAATTTTAATATGTCTGTGCGGTGGCGATTTATATTTGTACCCTTTATTTTTCTCTTTCCGCCATTCTTTTTTGTAGAACAATATTTTCATTTATGGGATACAGTGTTCCAAGATGTAATTTTTGAGCATTTTCATCAAGCTACAGATTTTTGGTGTCGCTATGAATGCTAACATCGTGGATCTCCACACGTGCATGGATTTCAATGGTTAAAAAATACTCCTAACATGGACACTTTGAATTGGTATGATCCTCCATAGGTTAGGCTTGCTATACAATATTCTGATAGATGTGTACATGCAATGAATCCATGTGATCGACATCAAAGAAATATTCAGGTTAGGTTCAATGTTGATGACCACCCTTGCTTAAAGGAAACACAACAAATATTTCAATTTGATCCTATGATCAATTATGAAGAACTTCTGAATTATGTTGAGCATCACATCACTTGCAATGAGAAATCTTTCCTACAATAGAAGGTTGGAAGATTGGTTTGTCTATATAAGTCACCATGGGATTTATGTGATCATTCAAAATTTTATGTTGATGATAACGAAGAAGAAAAGTATGAATCAAGAAGAAATGATGATAGATTGAATACACATAATTATCAAACATTAATAATGTGGAGGGCCAATATAGATTAGCAACCTGGTCTTTCATACTTCTTACTTAATATCATTATGAGTCATCTTGCTCAAGATTTTGCTATAGTTTTTGTAAAGAAGAATATGACAGATCTGTCAAAAACAATGTAGTTATGAGAGTATCTAAAAGCTCTTCCAAAATCATGAATTTCAGAAAGGTTAATGTGATTTGGAACAATACTAAGAGGTACACACGAATATTGGAGCAAATATGCAATGACCATATTTACAACAGATATGCAATGGCCATATTTTCATAAATTAATTCTTAGTAAAAGTCTTGTAGATCGAGGGGAAGTAAGGAAATGGAGACATAAAAATTTCATTGATAATCCTCATATTCTAGAACAATATTTGCATTTATGGGATACAATGTTACGAGATGAAATTTTTGAGCATTTTCATCAAGCTACAGATTTTTGGTGTCGCTATGAATGCTAACATAGTGGATCTCCACACGTGCATGGATTTCTATGGTTAAAAAATACCCCTAACATGGACACTTTGAATTGGGATGATCCTCCATAGGTTAGGCTTGCTAAAGAATATTTGATAGATGTGTACATGCAATGAATCCATGTGATCGACATCAAAGAAATATTCAGGTTAGGTTCAATGTTGATGACCACCCTTGCTTAAAGGACACACAACAAATATTTGAATTTGCTCCTATGATCAATTATGAAGAACTTCTGAATTATGTTGAGCATCACATCACTTGCAATGAGAAATCTTTCCTACACAAGAAGGTGGGAAGATTGGTTTGTCTATATAAGTCACCATGGGATTTATGCAATCATTCAAAATTTTATGTTGATGATAAAGCAGAAAAAAGTATGAACCAAGAAGAAATGATGATAGATTGAATACACATAATTATGAAACATTAATGATGTGGAGGGCCGATATAGTTTGGCAACCTGATATTTCAACGCATGTGGTCATTAATTACATAAAAAAATATGTTGCAAAGTTGAAAAAGGATCAGAAACATTTCATTGATAACTGAGGGCACGGATATGAAGTTATGTTTTTATAGTTAGAAAGCAAAGAGTATTGGATGCATTACTATATGATTCAAAATGATCCATATTATTGCAATGTTCATGTTGATTATAATGGGATTGATGAGTTACTTCAAATTTCAACAAATGTATCAAATATGATTAATTATGTTACTTTACCAGAGATAGACAATGTCACTGAATTTGCAGTGTTGGAGGGAAAATCCAAGATTGATGATGTATTAGAAGGCCTAAATGCATCTTTTGTTGTGCAAAGCCTCCAAATCTACCATGAGAGATTGAACTTATTTGATCTTGGGCAAATAACCCTAATGTAGAGGAATATGACCATAATGCTTTAAATAATTCTTACTTAATATCATTATGAGACATCATGCTCAAGTTACGAGAGCATCTAAAAAATATTCCAGAATCATGACTTGTAGAAATGGTAATGCTATTTTGGAACTATACTAAGAGGTACACGTGAATATTGGAGCAAATGTCATGTTGATCTCTCTAACATGATTCAAAAGATTAGATGTCCAACAATATTATTCACATTAAGTGTAACAGATATGCAATGGCCATATTTCCATAAATTAATGTCTGGTAAAATTCTTGTAGATCCAGGGGAAGCAATGAAACATAGACGTCAAAATTTAATTGATAATCCTCATATTATAGCACAATATATGCATTTAATTACTACAATGTTCCGAGATGAATTTTTTGAGCTATTTCATCAAGCTACATTTTTTTGGTGTCACTATGAATGGAAACATAGTGGATCTCCCCACCTGCATGAATTTATAAGGTTAAAAAATACTCTTAACATGGACACTTTGAATTGGGATGATCCTCCACAGGTTAGGCTTGCTAAAGAACATATTGATAGATGTGTACATGCAATGAATCCACTTGATCCACATCAAAGAAATATACAGGTTAGGCTCAATGTTGATGACCACCCTTGCTTAGAGGACATGCAACAAATATTTCAATCCGATTCTATGATTGATTATGAAGAACTTTTGAATTGTGTTGAGGGTCACATTACTTGCAATGAGAAATCTTTCCTACACAAGAAGGTGGGAAGATTGGTTTGTCAATATAAGGCACCATGGGATTTATGTGATCATTCAAAACTTTATCTTGATGAGAATTGAGAAAAAAAGTATGAACCAAGAAGAAATGATGATAGATTGAATACACATAATCTTGAAATGTTGATGATGTGGAGTGCTAATATAGATTGGCAACTTGATCTTTCAAAGCTTGTGGTCATTAATTACATAAAAAAATACTCTGAAAAAGGATCAGAAACATTTCATGATATGTTGATGTGTGTTTCCTTTATTCAAAATCCAATTGAACCAACAACATGTGCATGCATATAAGAGTGTGTTATGTGAATCCATTGTTGAAGGAGATATAGATGCACAAGAGACATGCCATTTTCTTTTAGAGCTTCCTCTAAATGTTGATTTGAAGCTTTTCAAACAAGTGTATGTTGATACATATAACAATGACCATGATAATTCTCTTATTGATGCATATACCAAGTGACCTACCCATCTTGAACACCTTCCATTGATAGATGTGGCAAAATCCTGGTCATACAACAAATGTCAACCTGGGGATAAATGGAGAGAACGAAAGAATGTGGCTATTATACAAGTTTTTCCTCATTATAATTCAATTCCTAATCATGAAGATGACAAGTTTGTAGAATTTTGTTGGTAGAAGTTGACATTATAAAAGACCTTTCATGATCTCATAGAGATATAGGTCACATAAGTGAGGAAATAGTGCATAACTAGGAAAACTTTCGATACAATCCATGGCATGTTGATTGTAATCCATTACCTCCAATTCAAACAGTTGAATTTGATGAAATAGAAGTTCCAGATCCACCTACAAACTCTAGGAAAAATGAGTAGGAGATCATTTGTGGATTATATAAGAATAAATTTATAAACTATAATGTGGATTATATAAGAATAAATTTATAAATTATAATGAGATTGAGATGTTGGACATAAGGATCGTGATGTTATGCATAACTGGAGCAAAAATTTTGTGGCTGAGGAAACTTCTAATTGTGCTAGTCATTTCATATCTCAAAAGAAAAAGTCTAATACGAATTCATACTTACCAACATTCGAAGTTTGGGAGTTAAACAAAGAATAGCATTTGATATTATCCTTGACCATTATAGATCAGGGGTTGATCCTTTACTTATGATAATACCAAGAAGTTAAACAATGAATATTATTTGATATTATCCTTAACCATTATAGATGAGGGGTTGACACTTTACTTATGATAATACAAGGAAATGCTACTTATGATATACAAGGAAATGTAGGCACATGAAAGTCTTATTTGATTGGAGCTATTAAAAAGGCTCTTGAGATTGAGGCTCTTCCCGAGAAGAGCCCACTTCTTATTTTAGCTACTACAAGGGTTGAAACTTTTAACATATCTTGAACAACAATTCATTTTGAACTTCAATTCCCAATCAAAGATGTAACATGTATTTGGGGACCAGGTTTAATGACCTTGTAAGATGAATTGAAGCATGTCAAATATATCCTAATAAATGAAATGAGTTTCACTGGAAGAAATTTGCTAAAAACCATTGACTCTAGACTTCAGCAAGCTTTCATAGAAAATGCTAACACTTTTTTTGGTGGGAGGTTAGTTATATTGGTTGGTGATTTGGGACAATTACCACCTATTATTGATAAACCTATATATGCATTTGAAGGTCTCATAAAATAATTATGGAATTCATTCACAAAAGTTGTGACCCTTGACACTGAGTTTCAGCAAGATGGACAAAGCAATGAGCAAAAAATGTTTTCGTAATTTGTTGATGAATGTTAGAGATGCAAATCCAACTTTGGAAGATTGGAAGTTACTCATGACTTGTACAAATAGATCCTTAGATTCTTCCACAAAAGAGCCTTTTGATAAGGAAATACATATGTTTGTAATAAATGAAGATGTAAAAAATCATAACAAGCTTTGTTTACAAAATCATAATAAGGGTTATTTACAAAACTTGAACTTAGATATTGAGCAAATTTTGGGTGACTCTGCACAACTAGAACTAGCCTAGATCCATCTTGACTCTAGATCTATTAAGGGCCCATAGGGATCAAATCTCTCTAGGTGCTTGATATTGCTTAGTTTAATCATTTTCCATATCATTTGCCTTGGTAAAGATCTGCAAGGAGGGTCCATACTTTCTCTACAAAGTTTTATCTCCCATTTAAAGCCTAAGATCTTTGAGGCTTGGCGCTTTCTTGTCATTTTCATATTAACTCCTGACGTTATTATGTAAATCCCTATCTATTTCCACTCCCACTACTAAATTATGGTAATAATTCCCCTATGTAAATATCCCCTCCCTCTGGTTGAAACATAACCATAAATATCCCCTTGGGAATTACTAAGTTCACCTAGATCTTAGTAAGAACCCTCATCTCTGCATAAATTTCCCCTCCGAGTGTTTGGACTCCTTCCAAAACAAAAAAAAACCCTTCCAAATGCATTAACCAACCCCCACGCATCACATTTTTGGGATTAATAACCAAAGCGCTGAAACATATTAATTGTTAACCTAAAGTCCAAACCCACCTGCGGCCACAAATATTAAACTTTATCACGTGCGTTGTTTCATTAAAACCTATGCATCTTCTCCTCCCGACCACCGTCGGATCAGCCCTCCCGGATCCGACGGTCCTCATGCATATCGGGTGCCCTTTTGTGATGGTTAGTTAGCACCCGACGTCCAACGGTTTTACCGACGTACACCGGGACAGCTGGCAGCATCCTATTGCATCAGGCCGCCCCTGACAAATACCAAGTCCGTACCAAAAGCGGTCCGACGCTAACCGGAAACCATCTTCCCCTTACGTGACGTGGGCACCATGTCATCTTGCCGCATCACCCTGCCACATCGCCTCCACCTCACCCCTTCCTGCCTGCGTCGGCCTCCTGCCATCGTACCGCCACGTCATCACCCTGTCGCACTGCCACATCACCCTGCTGACGTCATCACTGTACAAGAGGGTCCCACTGATGACATCATGCTGACGTCATCTGCCGTACCGCTGACGTCATGCTGATGTTAGCAGCTAAAAAACGCGCAAGTGCAAAAATCAAGCTTCGGAAGCGTGGAATGAGAAATAGGGGCAGTTTTCGATGCGCGATTAGCACACATTGCTACGGGAAGTGGGCCAAACTGGGGAATCTTTAAAGAATATTTTGATTCCACAGCCATTTTACGCCGAAAAAAGAGCCGAAAAGAGCCAATTTTACATATTTGATCAAAACAGAAGCAGAAGAAGGCCGATTTTGCAGTTTTGAGCTTATCAGCAGGGAGAGAGAGTGTTCCAATTTAATTTCCAAAGAGTATCAAAGGAAAGATGAAGGCAAAATCCATGTCAAAGAGTATTAGTTTTGCGGCGAAGTGTATCAGTGAAGATCTTCTCAGGGCTCGAGGCAAATGAAGCATTAAAAGAAAACCTTGAAAGTCAACAAGCAGTTAAGGAGCCATTCAAAGCTCACCAGCACAAATAAATGCACAATTAAAACCCACAGAAGATCAGTGGACCAGAACTCAATGCACAGTTATTACAAGATCATTGCACCAAGCCACAGAGGACACCACTTTAACTCACTTTTGATCCAACTGCCTCTGGCGCAGCCCAAAGAAGACTTACTTGCATTTAATTCCAGCATAATTTAGGTTTTATAAAGCTTTTCCTGCAGACCTGTTTAGGTCAGTTGTAATAAATAGTTTTGGATATTTTACCTATATTTACCACCTTGAAAAATGTAATGAGGGTTGGTCTTTGTTGGTTTGTTGTTTCGCTTGAGCAGAGACTCACACTGTATATGTGATAATTTCTATAATCAAAGATTGCTTAAGAGCTTGGAGAATGAATTGTGTACTGTGTTTAATTGGCTGAAGAGTGACTATGGAAATCCTGTGCTTCCACATGATTCAATAAGTGTTCCTTAACTCTGTTTATTTTTTCATGTTTGTTTCATCATCTATGTTTCACCATCTAAAATTACAGAAAGGAAGAATAGTTTAGGATTTGCTTGGCAGCACCCTATGCTCAATTTCTCTGATTTCTACATGTTTTCATCAGGAATAGTTATGAATATGCATACTTAAATGATCATGTTTACACTGTGTCTTTCACATATGAATGTTAGTTTAGGAATTTTTAACTGCTCCTAGACAACCATTCACTCACCTCCCTTCTCTGTTAGCTGAAGAAAGATTCTTAATTGCCTTTCATTTCTGACTTTCATCCCATCTTTTCAGCAATTGGTATTGTTTCATGTGTAGCTATCCTGCTCTATAATCCTCTTGTCACCAAGAAAACGCAACAGCAAGCCTTGATCCATGACTCCATGCCCAAATGGTTTGAAAATTATCACCCTATGCATGCCTCTTTGCTTGAATGCAACTTCCTTCCATTCAAACTCCATCCAAACTCAAAAAAAAACCAATGAACCCAATAGCTAGCCTAAAATCATCATCAACAAAGCTAAATCATTAAGAGAAAGCCCTCTCTGATTGCAGGTGGGCTAGAACCTGCAATCCAAAGATTGGTTTGTGGTTACATCGGCCGTATCCCTTCACGAGCTTAGGGACAACCTCAGTGATAGGCTAATGGTGACCCCACTGGAGAATTTCCTCAGTTAATCTCACAAAACCAGTCCGAAGCTCCGCAGAGGAAGAAACCGACCTTTAAAGGTCTCCGTGGACCTGTGTTCTTAGAAAAATTCCCAAAAAAAAGCTAGAAGCTGGCTCCCAAGAAGCATTCACGTTACACAATATCAAATCCAGATCCAAATCCCCCAGCTACTTTTGAAAACCCCAATATAATTCCTAAGATCCTTCGAAAACAAGAGAAACAAGAAGACCCTACTGCTTCTAGTCTGGACACAGTTCAGCCAAGCTATGTTCCAACCCCTGTCAGAGTTCTATTTCGTTCAACCCCAACTTTCCCTTGTTCATTCTCCACTTCTCCAGGCACCTCTTCTTCACCTCCATCCTTTACTCATACTACCACTACTACTCCTATTATCTCAGTTGTTCCAGTTGTTCCTCTCATCCCTGTTGTTCCCCTTATCCCTATGAACATGGCTAGCAGATATGCACCTTTACACCTGCCTGCTAATCACGGGGCTATGCCTCAAGATTATCAGACCAAAATAGCCTATTTTGATGGCACAAGTGCCTGCACGGTCCTTCAACACACAAAGAAAGTGAAGGACTACTTTGAGAGCTATGAGATTGACGATGATAACTTGAGAATGAAAATTTTTGTTCAAAGTCTAACAAGCGATGTTAGGACTTGGTTTAGAGCACTCCCAGCCAATTCCATAGGAGACCCAGAAGCCTTATACCAGTCATTTATCAATAGATGGGAGAAAAAGAAAGACCCCTTGCACATATTATCATAATATGACACCATCAAAAGAGGCCCTCAGGAAACCGTGTTGGACTACTGTGCAAGGTTCAATAATGTTTACAATGCAATACCACAGAACTTGAGACCCCCACCTGATCTGGCCCTGTACAAATTCCCTAATGGTTTTGATGTTGAAATGGCTTATCATTTAAGGGAAAGAGCCCCTCAAAGCCTCACAGAAATGCAAAACATCGCTGTTAGCGTGGAGGCAAATCTAATTCCCAAAAGAAACAAAGCCAGAACTGAGAGAAGAACCACCTTCAAGGAAGAACCCTCAGCCTTCGACCAGAAGCTAGATGCTATTATCAGTGGCATCCATAGGCTGGGAGACAGAGTAGAGAATGTTGAGAGGAAAACATCATGGGAAGGACAACATCCCAATGCCATAAGGAACCCAAATTTCAAAAAAACTCAAAACCCAAACGCTGGACGGGCTAGTCCTGACCATGATATTAGGCCTCCTTTCACAGAAAACTATGCAGAAGCATCCACATCCAGTGAGCCAACAGAGGAGACTCACGTGAACTTGATAGATTCAAAAAATGAGCAACAAATTTTTTTGACTCAAGAAGACCAGGACTACCAAGATGAGAGTCAATTTCAGACTAACTCTGGCGAGTCTTTTGATTTTAAACAAGGTTATGATACTCCTGTATATGAGGTGCACAAACAATATAAGCTAAGAACAAGGACCATTGATGTCCCTACACCTGGCAGAACAAAAGAGAGAAAACAACCCAACATAATTAAAGGCAAGGTGATCATAACAAAACCAGCTGATACGACTGTCCGAAACCCGCATCAAGTAACTGTAGAGGACATGACAAATGTGCCACCTTCTATTGACCAGCCTCTAGCTCGTTCTTCCTCAAAAGAAGAAGGGAGCAACATTCCTAAAATTCTTCCCAAAGCAGATATACCACAAGCTGTCATTCATCATAATGCTAACATTCAAAAAGAAAACACAGAAAACCCTCTTGACAAGGAAACATTTGCTACTGCTAATGCAAGGATTCCATTGGAGAAACCATTTAACTTAGAAGCAGATATTGGAAAACTTAAAATACCCATCCCCCTCTCTAAACTTGCCAAGCATGATGTCTATAGGCAACAAATTCAAAGGTTACTTCAAATGCCACAATTCAGGGATGATGTTAATGTTTTAGATGATACCCCTGAGCTACTGTTTGGTCCATAAGTCAATGGGAAATCAACATATGGATCTGTTCCACCCTTTTATGTCAGTCTGCACATACATGACAAAATCTTGCATAATGCCATGTTTGACTCAGGTGGCTCACATAACCTTATGCCCAAAGTTGTGATGGAGAAGCTAAACCTTGATGTCACAAGACCTTACAAAGATCTGTACTCCTTTGACTCAAGTCAAGTTAAATGTTTACGCTTAATCAAAGACCTTTGTGTGTCCTTAGTCCAATTTCCCAACAAGACAATCCTAATGGACTTGGTAGTTGCTGACATTCCCACAAAGTATGGTATGCTCCTATCAAGATCATGGGGAGAAAAACTGCAAGGATCCCTTCAACTCGACCTCTCTTATGCCACTATATCTGTCTTTGGGCAACCAAAGAGACTGTACAGGGAAACACTGATGAAGTATGTGGTAAGTAGTGAGTAAAAGCCCCAAAATTTTCCAATTTACTTGATCCATTCTGATATGGATTCCTTTATTTTATTTAATGATGACACCAATCCTCCAACTGATGAGAAGCCTTTAGCCTTAGAGCAAGAAAAATGCGTCAATGAGGAATCAGTTGCCAATACCCATGAAACTGTCACAACAGTAAAGGAAACCAGCAAACAAAAAGAACCTCCCGAAACTGAAATTGTAAGTCTGCCCAATCCTCAAATAACTAAAACTCTTAATACGAACCACAAACAAGAAATCACATGGTATTTAGAGTTTGATGGTTCTGTCAATAAGTTAGGAGCAGGGGCAGGGGTATGGATTCACAATACACATGATAATCATGCAGAAGGCCATGCCTATAGACTAAATTTCAGATGTACCAATAACATGGCAGAGTATGAGGCTCTCCTCTTATGCCTTAAATTTCTCAAAGCTCTGGGAGCTGCAAAAGTGTCCATTCTAGGTGACTCTGATTTAATTGTACAACAAATGAAAGCTAACTTTGTTACCAATGACAACAGAATGAAAGCTTATAGGACTGCTACCACAGAAATACTCAAGTCTTTCAATGAATCCAAGCTTGCCAAAATTTCAAGAGACCATAATATTCATGCTCACAGCCTAGCAACTTTTGGTAGTACATGCAAGGTTCCCTTTGAGCCAAACCACCATTTCACTGTTGAGATAAAACATAGACCCTCGGTCCCTAACAATGTTAAAGATTGACAAGTGTTTCAAAATGATGCCCAAATTAACAATTTCCTCACTCTTGAGGGCGAATTTTTGAATACAAACATTGACATGGATGCCATGAACGATTCCCAACAGCTAACAGAAGAAAATCAGCAGGCTGTAACAGCTGCAACAGCTAAAAAAATCCTTAACCCAACTGTTTTTGACAATGCAAACATACAAGAGCTGAAACATATGCATCTAGAAGAAACAGCCAAAGCTGAGGTTGAGTTCATTGACCTAAAGGATAACTTTTTTCCTGCTGGACTAACTCCATTAGAAGACATGTTTGATGATAATGATGTGCCCAAGAAACCAAAAATGCAGCCTATAAATGCTGTTATTGAAGAACATAACATAGGAACAGTAGACAAGCCCAAAATGATTAAATTATCCAAAAAATCTGCCTCTTGATCAAAAACCAAAAGATGTCGATCTGTTCAAAGAATTCCAAGATGTATTTGCTTGGAGTTATGAGGACTTGAAGTCTTATGACACCTCAGTAATTCAACACACCATTCCCTTAAAACTAAATAAAAAACCATTCAAAAAGAAACTTAGAAGAATCAACCCCATGCTTCTTCCCCTCACTGAAAAAGAAATAAAGAAAATGTTTGAAGCAGGTACTATTGCACCCATCAGATTCTCTGAATGGGTATCCAATCTGGTTCCCACAAGGAAAAAATCAGGAGAGATCAGACTGTGTGTAGACTTGAGAAATTTAAACCAGGTCTCTCTAAAAGACCACTATCCTTTGCCCAAAATGGACCATATCCTACAAACAGTAGTGGGGTCATCTAGAATTTCTTTACTAGATGGATTTTCGGGATTTAATCAGATACTTGTTCACCCGAATGGCCAAGACAAGACAGCCTTTACCACACCACGGGGAACATTTAAGTATGTTAAAATGCCTTTCGGGCTAAAGAACGTTGGTGCTACGTTTCAAAGGGCAATGGATATTGCATTTGCCAAGGAGATACATGATTTCCTTATTGTTTACCTTGATGACCTAACCCCTTTCTCCAAATCTGACCAAGAGCACCTTAAGCATCCAAGGCAATTTTTCATGACATGCAGGAAATATGGCATTTCCTTGAATCCTAAGAAGTCCCTGTTTTCCCTTGAGGAAGGCAAGCTTCTAGGCCATATAATATCAAAACATGGGATTAGAATCGATCCTGAAAGAATTCAAGCTATCCTCCAAATCCCATATCCAAGAAAAATAAAAGAGCTGCAATCATTCCTTGGAAAAATCAATTTCCTAAGGAGATTTATCCCAAACCTAGCCGAACTAATAATGCTATTGAGAAATATGTTGAAAAAGGATGCCAAGGTAAAATGATCTCTTGAAACCAAGCAAGCTTTTGAGAGTATCAAAACTGCCTTGACTCAAACGCTTGTCCTCACCAGTCCGCAATTCGATAAAGATTTCATCATTTTTTATTTTGCATCTGAGCACACCATAGTTGTTGTCCTTTTTCAAAAGGATGATCAAGGTAATGAAAAGACAATTGCTTTCTTTAGCTGAGCCTTAAGAGATGCACCCTTGAAATATCAGATTATGTAAAAGCAGGCTTATGCCCTGGTTAAGGCCATCAAAGACTTCAGAATTTACATCTTATACTCCCATGTGATTGCCTATGTCCCAAACTCTGTTGTAAAAGATATATTAACTCAAGAGGGACTAGAAGGCAAAAGAGGCAAGTGGATTGCCAGCATTCTTGAATATGACATTGAGATAAAACCTACCAAGCTGATAAAAGGACAAGGGTTAGCCAAACTAATGTCCGAAACAAATTTCCAAGCCTCGGACATTAATCAACTGGACAATGAACCGGAGCTGGCGACTCCACAGATCAGTGAAACCTTTTTGCAATCTCCATGGTATGCTGATATTTGTTTTGTATTGTTAAACCTGTGTGCTCCCCCAGGATTGTCTAGAACCAAGAAAAGATTTTTAAGGATGAAATCATCAAAGTTTTGTGTCATAGATGGTGCTTCGTTTTGGAGAAATCATGAAGGTATCTTTCTTAACTGTTTGACTATGAATGAAACTAACAACATCATGAAAGAATTCCATGCAGGGGACTGTGGAGGACACTTATATTGGAAGTCCACTGCTGACAAGATTTTAAGGGCTGGTTATTATTGGCCCTCTCTATTTGCACATGTCAAGAAATTTGTTGTTTCATGTCACAAATGCCAAGTCTTTGAAGGGAAAAGAAAATTACTGCCTTTGCCCCTTAAGCCCATTTCAACCCAAAAACCCTTTCAACAATGGGGCCTTGACTTCATTGGAGAAATTCATCCCTTTTCCTCAGGACAACACAAGTGGATTTTAACAACCACTGATTATTTCACTAAGTGGATTGAAGCCATCCCATGTAGACAAGCCAATGACTCCACCATTATCCAATTCCTTGAGGGCAATATCCTTTCCAGATTTGGTTGCCCTGAGAAAAGCATCACTGACAACGTTGTTTCCTTCAAATCCAAAAATATGATCAGCTTCTGCCATAAATTCCACATTACCCTGGGCCACTCTACAGCTTACTATCCTCAAGGTAATGGCTTGGTCGAAACATCCAACAAAAGCCTCATCAACATCATAAAGAAACTGCTAGAGGAAAACAAAAAGAACTGGCATAGGAAACTCACTAATGCTCTATGGGCAGACAGACTTTCAACCAAGAAATCCATTGGGATGAGCCCTTATGATCTAGATTATGGCATGGAATCCCGATTTCCTTCATCTTTGGGCGTTCCTACTATCAAAATGTTACAGGAGATTCAGGCTGAACCAAATGACATGCAGAGAAGAGTTAATCAAACCATTCATCTTCAGCAAACCATAGAGAAAGTGTATGACAGAGCTCAAATGTTGCCAGAGAAGCTCAAAAAGATGTTTGATAAGAAAGCTAAAGTAGAGGATTTCTAGGTTGGAAGCAAAGTTCTAAGGTGGGACTGACGAAGAGAGGACAAGGGCAAACATGAAAATTTTGATTTTCTTTGGAAAGGTCCATACATTATCAGCGCTGTGCAAGGCAATAACACATATTTCCTCAAATCTCTAGATGGCAGCACAGTTGAAGAAAGCCTTGTTAATGGCTGAATTTTAAAACATTACCATGATCCCTTTTGATTGAGAAAAAACAGGCGGTGTTATTTTTTGTACATAAATGTTTGTATATACTAGCACTTTATTTTATTTCTATAACAGTCCGGATGCTAAAGCACGCAGAAGAAAGTAGGTAGTGCTTCACAGTTCACTAGCAAATCAGTTGAGGGAAAGTGTTGTTTTAAGTCCAAAATTTCAAATCAATCCAACTGTCAGCACCAAGAAGTTTCAATGCACAGCAACAACAGAAGATCAAGGCAGTCTGACCTGCTGTTCTTGGCTTTTCACAAGGAGAAGCCATCCCCAAGTGGAGCCACTGTTAGCCTCCTGCTGTAGCAGGTTACTCATATTTCATGATTGAAATTTTTACAGGCCAAATATGTCATACTTTGCATGTTGCAATGCTCCATATTTGCTAACAAACAACAAAGAATGAGGCCATGAAAGTGTGCTAGTCTAAGTTCAACTGCTGCATTCCAATTTTGAAGAGTTATTCCATTTTTGTATAATTTTTAGCTAAAGGGAGGTCCAAATAGCTTAATCTTGGTCTTCGTACGTTTCAATTTCTTGTTTTATAATATAGAGAATGAATAATCTGTCTAAACATCTTAATCTTGGAAGATTCTTAGATAGGTAGAGAAGCAAGGGTTCTCAAAAGCCTAATCTGAACCCCTGGAAGAAATAAGTGTAGATACAGATAGGAGGACAGTGCAAAAGAAAAAATTGAAAAGTTGGGTCTGCAAGTCTAAGTGCACCCAAACCAAAAGAAGAAAAAATGCTAGGTAAGTAGGTTGGGTAGGTAGATTGGTGGTTGCATAATCAATGATTGTGATCAGTTTTGTGTTTTTAAGTGTTATATCTATTCAAATCAGTATTGTAAGGCAAGAATCCTATGGAGGAGCTCAAGTGAGGCATAACTAACTTCCCCTTCTTCCTCTTCCCTAAATCAATTACTAACTTCCACTAAAGAGGTCAAGATCTGCTTTATATCTCTTAGTTTCATCATTTTCCATATCATTTGCCTTGGTAAAGATCTGCTTTACTCAAGGAGGGTCCATACTTTCTCTAC
The DNA here is from genome assembly GCA_000404065.3 of Pinus taeda. Classification (NCBI taxonomy): domain Eukaryota; kingdom Viridiplantae; phylum Streptophyta; class Pinopsida; order Pinales; family Pinaceae; genus Pinus; species Pinus taeda. Next base: position 14,323 of record APFE030093552.1, on the reverse strand, counting down.
AAAGTTCTATCTCCCCTTTAAAGCCTAAGATCTCTGGGACTTTGCGCTTTCTTGTAATTTTCATATTAACTCCTGACATTATTATGTAAATCCCTATCTATTTCCCTTCCCCCTACTAAACTATGGTAATAATTCCCCTATGTAAATATCCCCTCCCTCTGGTTGAAACATAACCATAAATATCCCCTTCAGAATTACTAAGTTCAGTTGGATCTTAGTAAGAACCCTCATCTCTGCATAAATTTCCCCTCCGAGTGTTTGGACTCCCTCCAAAACACAAAAAACCCCTTCCAAATGCATTAACCAACCCCCGCGCATCACATTTTTGGGATTTATTAATGTTTGATTAATAAATAACCAAAGCGCTGAAACATATTAATCGTTAACCTAAAGTCCAAACCCACCCGCGGCCGCAAATATTAAATTTTATCACATGCGCTGTTTCATTAAAACCCGTGCATCTTCTCCTCCCGACCACCGTCGGATCAGCCCTCCCGGATCCGACGGTCCTCATGCATATCAGGCACCTTTTTTTGATGGTTAGTTAGCACCTGATGTCCGACGGTTTTACCGACGTACACCTCGACAGATGGCGGCATCCTATTGCAGCGGGCCGCCCTTGACAAATACCACCTCCGTACCAAAAGCGGTCCGACGCCAACTCGAAACCGCCTTCCCCTTACGTGACGTGGGCACCATGTCATCTTGCCGCGTCAACCTGCCACATCGCCTCCACCTCACCCCTTCCTGCCTGCGTCGGCCTCCTGCCATCATACCGCCACATCATCACCCTACCGCACTGTCACGTCACCCTACTAACGTCATCATGTTGACGTCATCACCGTACAAGAGGGTCCCACTGCTGACGTCATGCTGATGTCATCCGACATACTGCTGACGTCAGCAACTGAAAAACGTGCAAGCGCAAAAATCAAGCTTCGGAAGCCCGGAATGGGAAACAGGGGCAGTTTTCGATGCGCGATTAGCACGCATCGCTATGGGAAGTTGGCCAAAGTGGGGAATCTTTACAGAATCTTTTGATTCCACAGCTGTTTTGAGCCGAAAAAGAGCCGAAAACAACCAATTTTACAATTTTTATCAAAACAGAAGCAGAAGAAGGCCGATTTTGCAGTTTCGAGCTTATCAACAGAGAGAGAGAGTGTTCCAATTTAATTGCCAAAGAGTGTCAAAGGAAAGATGAAGCCAAAATCCATGTCAAAGAGTATCAGTGTTGCGGCGAAGTGTATCAGTCAAGATCTTCTCAGGGCTCGAGGTGAATGAAGCATTAAAAGAAAACCTTGAAAGTCAAGAAGCAGTTAAGGAGCCATTCAAAGCTCACCAGCACAAATGAATGGACAAATAAAACCCACAGAAGATCAGTGGACCAGAACTCAATGCATAATTATTACAGGAGCACTGCACCAAGCCATAGAGGACACCACTTTAACTCACTTTTGATCCAGCTGCCTCTGGCGCAGCCCAAAGAAGACTTACTTGCATTTAATTCCAGCATAAGTTAGGTTTTAGAAAGCTTTTTCCGTAGATCTGTTTCGGTCGGTTGTAATAAATACTTTTGGATATTTTACCTATATATACCACCCTGAAAAATGCAATGAGGGTTGGTCTTTGTTGGTTTTTTGTTTCGCTAAGCAAAGACTCACACTGTATATGTGATAATTTCTATAATCAAAGATTGCTTAAGAGCTCGGAGAATGAATTGTGTACTGTGTTTAATTGGCTAAAGAGTGACTATGGAAATCGTGTGCTTCCACATGATTCAATAAGTTTTCCTTAACTCTGTTTAGGTTTTCATGTTTGTTTCATCATCTATGTTTCACCATCTAAAATTACAGAAAGGAAGAATAGTTTAGGATTTGCTTGGCAGCACCCTATGCTCAATTTCTCTGATTTCTACATGTTTTCATCAGGAATAGTTATGAATATGCATAAATAAATGATCATGTTTACATTGTTTCTTTCACATATGAATGTTAGTTTAGGAATTCTTAACTGCTCCTAGACAACCATTCACTCACCTCCCTTCTCTATTAGCTGATGAAAGATTGTTAATTGCCTTTCATTTCTGACTTTCATCCCATATTTTCAGCAATTGGTATTGTTTCATGTGTAGCTATCCTGCTCTATAATCCTCTTGTCACCAAGAAAATGCAACAACAAGCCTTGATCCATGACTCCATGCCCAATGGTTTGAAACTTATCACCCTATGTGTGCCTCTTTGCTTGAATGTGACTTCCTTCCATTCAAACTCCATCCAAACTCAAAAAAAACTCACTGAACCCAATAGCTAGCCTAAAATCATCATCAAAAAAACTAAATCATTAAGAGAAAGCCCTCTCTGATTGCAGGTGGGCAAGAACTTGCAATCCAAAGATTGGTTTTTGGATACCTCGGCCTTATCCCTTCAGGATCTTAGGGACAACTTGAGTGATAACAGATGGAAGGGAAAAGATAAAGGTAAATGTAAATGGGAACCTAATAGGAAAAGGCCTCAACATGCAGATGAAAAGAGAATTTGGCACCACAACATAAGTTTAATGCTGCTAGACAGTGACATGAGTTGCAATAGTAGCATATAAGTCACATAAGAGTTCAAATCCAATCATAGTAGCCTCTCATCTCATGTTGACCCCGGTTGGTTAGTTACATGGGTAGATGTGGGAGGATGGTGCTACATCCATGTATTTAATTATAGGTTTTCCAAGGATATCTAAATGACATGATTCTATCATGTTTGTGGTGGAAAGGTTGACAAAAGCAGCACACTTCATTCCAGTGCAATCTACTAATTCGTCTAGTGAGGTAGCACAAGTATTCATCAGAGATATACTGAGATTTCATAGTGTTTAAAAGAATATTGTTTTGAAGAAAGATGCCAATTTCACTTCCAAGTTCTAGAAAGAGTTATTTTCAGGGTTGGGTACAGATTTGGCCTTTGGCACAACTTATCATCTGCATACAGATGGACAAACAAAGAGGCTCTACATGATGTTGGAGGAGATGTTAACGATGTATGTGATGCATCAATAGTGGAAGTGGGAAGAGTATCTTCTACTGGTTGAGTTTTCTTACAACAATGGGTATCCGGAGTCACTGGGATGAGTCTGTTTGAGGCACTTTATGGACAGAGTTTTAATACTCCCATGAGCTGGAGTGATCTAGTGAATAGGTTATTGATGGGACCAGAACTGTTGGTAGACTTGGAACATGAAATTCAAGTTATAAAGAAGAATCTAAAGGTATAATAGGACATACAAAAGAGTTATGCAAATCAACACAGGGCATTTAAGGAGTTTAAGGTTGGGGAACATGTGTATTTGTGCATCAATCCCCAAAAGATCTCCTTGAGGATTGGGCCATCTATGAATCTAGCACCTCAATATTGTAGGCCTTTTGAGATCCTTGAGAGGATTGGAACGGTGGCCTATCAACTTGCAATACCTCCGACAATGAATGTCCAAGATGTTTTCCATATTTCATTGCTAAAAATATATGCAAAGGATGTTGAGCATGTTATTGATTGGTCTATATTACAGGTGGATCCAAAAGGAGAATTCCATTTGGACCCTTAGTTGTGGAGAAATATGTTCATTCTCTAGAACCAAGAAACCGAGAAGGTTAAAGTGCAATGGAAGCACTTTGGACCTGATGAACCTACATGGGAGATGGTTGATCAGATGCAAGCAATGTATCCTTCCTTATTTTACAGTTGAAGTAAAGGATTTTTGGCATATGTATATATGTATATGGATGTAAATATTGCCATGAGATATATTATAAAGCTCCAATAAGTGGTATGGTTGTCTTGTCGTTATGTTTGTCTTCATGGTATTTCTTTTCAGCAGGTTGTTCATTGTAAATACTACATTGAACTAAGTTATAATGTTCCATGGGCAGTATGTTTTGTTTTTCAGGGGTTTTTCTGGTTGTAGGTGTCATTGAACACCGAGGATGGTGTTCCACTAAGGGGAAGGGGTTTGTAATAGCCCTCGGTTAAAAATCCATGTAATAAAGTTAATAAAGGAAAAATAATACCAAGGTCATGAGACATGTATTCCAAGCTAAATGTTGGGAAAAACATCCTATTGGATATTCATTTGGTTTATTGTGGCTAAAGGGAAATTGGGAAAGGCAATTAAGAAGGCTTCAGAAAGTAAATGGGAAAGGCTTTGGAAAGGAAAACTAGAAATAATTGGCCTTTTAATTGTGAAAATAATGAAAAATTGGAGAATAGGAGGTGAAAGGCCACATGTTGCATGTGAGGAGGAAAATGAAGGAAAAATTTTAGAAATTAAAGAAAATAAAGGCCTTGTACCCTTATTGTTTATCATTTTTTAGAGTTTCATCAAGTTCTGGGTAGAGGTTGATCCTAGCCATAAAAAAGTGGCTTAGATCTCGAGGTCGTTGGCACAAAACATAGTGGAAAAGTCTACAGTTACTGGGATGTTGGGTAAGTCAACTCAGCGTTTCCAACATTGGAGCATTAAGTATTAGGCCTTAAAGTGCCCTACAGACAAGGTTTTTCCTTATATTATAGCTCTTTAATGTACTACTAAGTTTGAAGAGTAGTACTCAAACCAATAGCTTGAAGCTTCAACCAAGGAGGATTAACCATACCCTTAGATGAACTACCCAATTACCATGGAACATAAGATTATTTTTCTAAATGTTATTATCAATGCCACAATAACAATCAAGAATTCATGCGATTAATCTAACATTGGTTTCAAGATACCTACATGGCTTCTAATATACCCTAAGCTATGTGGAAGTGAGATTCCATGTACAAGTGTTATTTAATGTGATATTACTTAAATATCTACTAACATGTCTACCCATAAAACCCAAAAAAAATGTCAATTAATGCCTCAAAATGTTCTCTAAAGGTTTCATATCCGAATTTGCCAAACGAAGTCCCATCGATAAAGGCAATCTCGTGAGCTAATTCCTGCACTTTTTCCACCATGAAAAGATCGATATGGATTAAAAACAACATAATTATCTAATCTGATTACTTGCTAAGATAATTAGAAGTAATTGAAAAGACAATCATTTTTTGTGACATTGTCAAGGATTTATCAAGAGTACAATTAGTTTTCTATCAATTTTTGTGTGAATTTACTCACTAATTTTCAATAAAAACTATCAGACTTTAGAACATTCACAAGAAGGAAAGGAATAAAGTCAACCACACAGCTACTTGACACTAACATTAAGCTCTCTTGCTAACAAAATTCCTAAATCTTCTACTTCTACTATACGGTGTCAATCTAAAGAACAATATAACAATGAAAACAACAACTTTCTCAAATCTCCAAAGGCACCCTCAAAAGAAGAAGATAATCCTTTAAAAAGGAAGACACATCAAAATATAAAATAATAATAACTCCTCCCCATATAAAAAACAACCTTGATGCTAAAATGAAAAATATTTGTCATTCATCACTACCCACCTTTCATGGTATATCTAAACAAAATCCAACTAGCTTCCCTTTTTTACTTCAATATCCTACATTAGTTTCAAAAGATATGGATACAGATACATCAAGTGGAACTACCTCACCATCATCAATAGAATTAGGTTTTACCACAATCCTCACCAGATCACTAGGCCATAAACAATCGTGGATGCCACTGGATTTCTCCACCTACCCAGTGAGGAATTTTCCTATCTGCTAGTCTCTAGGCTTTACCGAAATCTACATTTTGATCTAGGGATCACTAGGCCATAATTGATACACCACCCTTCAGGATTTACCGTATATCCCACCATTCACCAGCAAGGATTCCTAGGCCTGATCAAGAGTAACCACCTATAGTATTTACCGTATATCTCATGATTCACTAGTTGAGGATTCCTAGGCCCACCGAGGCACACAATACCCAACTTTACCGCAACCCATAGTTTAGTTTATGGGTCACTAGGTGAGTGGATTTACTGCAATCCACAGTCCAGTTCAAGGATCACTAGGACATGCATTTTTTAATTCAGAGATCCACTTCACTCATCTTCAAATCCATTCAGTAATCCAGCTCTACCTAAACACGAGAACCCCATCACACCATGGCTATCTAGAAATGGAAAAGCAAGGTTGGAGAACACTCTCACACCTGGAAAAACCCATGCCCAAAATAACAAGAGAACCAAGAACACACATGCATAACCATACATTCCGAATATAGCAAGGAAATCACACATGTTTTTGGTTTGAGGGAGCTCAAAGCCAGGTTCAGAGTTAGCTATGCTAACCAACAAAACCGTACACTATCGGCCCTTTTGGCAACAAACCGCTTAGCACAGACTGCAGTCTCACCCGAGGCAGTATTGGGGGATGCTAGAACCAGGTTTCTACATCCAGAAGTCTATGTGATGTAGTAGCGAGGCATTCCTTTAATCTAGGGCTTGATCTGACATTCATAAACTGTTATCTTCAAAATCTCATACTTAAAGTGATTTCTACTTAAATAGATCTATGAGCTTTACCTAGTTAATCTAGCATACAATAGTTATCATACAAAAGTAGATTTGGATCTTTGCGATGCAATTAAAATAATATTACAAAGAATCAAATCATAACTGAGCATAAATATAGAAACATATAACTATGCAAAGAACACACATAATTGCTTCAAATATGCTTTATTACTTCAGATCTTCAATGAATACACTTCTTTTGACCCTGGGCACATAGTGGCAGGGGCACACACACTCATTTAGGGACTTACAAAAATCTCTACACACTCAGGTGTAGGAGCCTTCCCCTTCACTAGAACACAAAATTACAGACAAAATAGACTCAAGTTCTCATTCATCAACTGACTTTATAATGACTCCTAAATGACTTCCTTTTATAGATTTTCCATTACATTACCATGGTCAGCGAACCGTGGGTGAAGCTCATTACTTAATCAAAACAACCCATACCTTTACAAATTAAGGGGCTTTGGCCTTCCTAAAAGCCCCTTTGACTCTTAACATTTTGCATGCTCCTCTTCTCAAAATGCAGAGACTTTACAATATTACATAAAAATTGAGACAAAACTTAGACCTGGGGGACCCCATCCCAACAGTCCCCCAACATAAAGAAGTGACTTTTCCTGAGTCACTCTGTCGATATGTCCTCGGTGCGTGCTTTAAGGTTGTTGAACTCTATCTTCAATGCTTGAAGCTTTGTTGTGCACTGCATGGCATCCTATCGAACCTCCTCAACCAATTTCTCAGTAGTTGGTCCCTCGACTTCTAAGGCAATGGTCCTCTATGTCTATTGCATACCTTTTAGTTTACTCTAGCTATGTAAACATTGAAACAGAAACTATAAACTCAAAACGATAACTTTGGCCAAAAAACCCCGAAAAAAACATCAAAAACTGTGCTAAAAATGAAAAGTGTGTATACTGGAACGATGGTTTTTTTTTAGGGTCAATTTTGAACATGTTTTAAAAATGGTAGTCAAAATGAAATGTTTGTGCAAAAAACACCTTGAAAACGAAAAAGTAGTGATACTCGAACAATGATTCTTTTTAGGGTCAATTTTCAACATTTCAAAATAATGCTAGTAAAACTGAATTCTTATGTTCCAAAAAAAGTTGTTTATGAGGAAAAAAACACACCAATGTTTTTGGTAGAATAACATTTTTCTTTCCTAAGTATAAATTCAACATGTTTTCAACCATAACATGCTAGATACAAAATAAATTGGAATTTTTTCAAACATTAAATTAAAAAAACATGACATTATGAACAAATTACATGACTAAATGAATTAAAATGTCATTATTTGTATATTGAATGAAACATACATTATATCTCTAATTTAATGTTGCATTGTAGATATTCTAAACAATAAAAAATATCATAATTAATACATATAATCCAACAACATAAAAATGACTCATAACTTCTCATTTAACACCATATGGAAATGAAAAATTTTATTTCAAGATACGATGCAAACATCAGTTATATAAATTGTCTTAAACAATTATTCAAAATCACTCATGTTTTCTTGCACACCATCAGAATTCACATCTTTAGATGAGTGACTGGATGTTGATGAAGATGTTAGATATTCTTCTCTTTCATCAACTAGTGCTGCATCTGAGTCCACATGCATGCCCACCATTTCAGGTTTCAAAATTCTTCTAGATCTACGACTCGTTTCAGCAGACTCCCTTCTCAACACTATTCCTTTTGGTAAAAACCTTTTCAGAATATCTATCGTCTTGAAGTGAAGAGTCCCTCTCTTTTTTAAATTGAAGTCATAAACAAGTATGTCAACATCCCCCAATTTTAATATGTCTATGCAGTGGCGATTTATATTTGTACCCTTTATTTTTCTCTTTCCGCCATTCTTTTTTGTAGAACAATATTTTCATTTATGGGATACAGTGTTCCAAGATGTAATTTTTGAGCATTTTCATCAAGCTACAGATTTTTGGTGTCGCTATGAATGCTAACATCGTGGATCATGCTAACATCGTGGATCTCCACATGTGCATGGATTTCTATGGTTAAAAAATACTCCTAACATGGACACTTTGAATTGGTATGATCCTCCATAGGTTAGGCTTGCTATAGAATATTCTGATAGATGTGTACATGCAATGAATCCATGTGATCGACATCAAAGAAATATTCAGGTTAGGTTCAATGTTGATGACCACCCTTGCTTAAAGGAAACACAACAAATATTTCAATTTGATCCTATGATCAATTATGAAGAACTTCTGAATTATGTTCAGCATCACATCACTTGCAATGAGAAATATTTCCTACACAAGAAGGTTGGAAGATTGGTTTGACTATATAAGTCACCATGGGATTTATGCGATCATTCAAAATTTTATGTTGATGATAACGAAGAAGAAAAGTATGAACCAAGAAGAAATGATGATAGATTGAATACACATAATTATCAAACATTAATAATGTGGAGGGCCAATATAGATTAGCAACCTGATCTTTCATACTTCTTACTTAATATCATTATGAGTCATCTTGCTCAAGATTTTGCTATAGTTTTTGTAAAGAAGAATATGACAGATCTATCAAAAACAATGTAGTTATGAGAGTATCTAAAAGCTCTTCCAAAATCATGAATTTCAGAAAGGTTAATGAGATTTGGAACTATACTAAGAGGTACACACGAATATTGGAGCATATATGCAATGACCATATTTACAACAGATATGCAATGGCCATATTTTCATAAATTAATTCTTAGTAAAAGTCTTGTAGATCTAGGGGAAGTAAGGAAATGGAGACATAAAAATTTCATTGATAATCCTCATATTGTAGAACAATATTTGCATTTATGGGATACAATGTTACGAGATGAAATTTTTGAGAATTTTCATCAAGCTACAGATTTTTGGTGTCGCTATGAATGCTAACATAGTGGATCTCCACAAGTGCATGGATTTCTATGGTTAAAAAATACCCCTAACATGGACACTTTGAATTGGGATGATCCTCCATAGGTTAGGCTTGCTAAAGAATATTCTGATAGATGTGTACATGCAATGAATCCATGTGATTGACATCAAAGAAATATTCAGGTTAGGTTCAATGTTGATGACCAACCTTGCTTAAAGGACACACAACAAATATTTGAATCTACTCCTATGATCAATTATGAAGAACTTCTGAATTATGTTGAGCATCACATCACTTGCAATGAGAAATCTTTCCTACACAAGAAGGTGGGAAGATTGGTTTGTCTATATAAGTCACCATGGGATTTATGCAATCATTCAAAATTTTATGTTGATGATAAAGCAGAAAAAAAGTATGAGCCAAGAAGAAATGATGATAGATTGAATACACATAATTATGAAACATTAATGATGTGGAGGGCAGATATAGTTTGGCAACCTGATATTTCAACGCATTTGGTCATTAATTACATAACAAAATATGCTGCAAAGTTGAAAAAGGATCAGAAACATTTCATTGATAACTGAGGGCACGGATATGAAGTTATGTTTTTATAGTTAGAAAACAAAGAGTATTGGATGCATTACTATATGATTGAAAATGATCCATATTATTGCAATGTTCATGTTGATTATAATGGGCTTGATGAGTTACTTCAAATTTCAACAAATGTATCAAATATGATTAATTATGTTACTTTACCATAGATAGACAATGTCACTGAATTTGCAGTGTTGGAGGGAAAATCCAAGATTGATGATATATTAGAAGGCCTAAATGCATATTTTGTTGTGGCAAAGCCTCCAAATCTACCATGAGAGATTGAACTTATTTGATCTTGGGCAAATAACCCTAATGTAGAGGAATATGACCATAAGGCTTTAAATACTTCTTACTTAATATCATTATGAGACATCATGCCCAAGTTACGAGAGCATCTAAAAAATATTCCAGAATCATGACTTGTAGAAATGGTAATGCGATTTTGGAACTATACTAAGAGGTACACGTGAATATTGGAGCAAATGTCATGTTGATCTCTCTAACATGATTCAAAAGATTAGATGTCCAACAATATTATTCACATTAAGTGTAACAGGTATGCAATGGCCATATTTCATAAATTAATGTCTGGTAAAATTCTTGTAGATCCAGGGGAAGCAATGAAACATAGTCGTCAAAATTTAATTGATAATCCTCATATTATAGCACAATATATGCATTTAATTACTACAATGTTCCGAGATGAATTTTTTGAGCCATTTCATCAATCTACATATTTTTGGTGTCACTATGAATGGAAACATAGTGGATCTCCCCACCTGCATGAACTTATAAGGTTAGAAAAAACTCCTAACATGGACACTTTGAATTGGGATGATCCTCCACATGTTAGGCTTGCTAAAGAACATATTGATAGATGTGTACATGCAATGAATCCACTTGATCCACATCAAAGAAATAGATGTGTACATGCAATGAATCCACTTGATCCACATCAAAGAAATATACAGGTTAGGCTCAATGTTGATTACCACCCTTGCTTAGAGGACATGCAACAAATATTTCAATCCGATTCTATGATTGATTATGAAGAACTTTTGAATTGTGTTGAGGGTCACATTACTTGCAATGAGAAATCTTTCCTACACAAGAAGGTGGGAAGATTGGTTTGTCAATATAAGGCACCATGGGATTTATGTGATCATTCAAAACTTTATCTTGATGAGAATTGAGAAAAAACGTATGAACCAAGAAGAAATGATGATAGATTGAATACACATAATCTTGAAACTTTAATGATGTGGAGGGCTAATATAGATTGGCAACTTGATCTTTCAAAGCTTGTGGTCATTAATTACATAAAAAAATACTCTGAAAAAGGATCAGAAACATTTCATGATATGTTGATGTGTGTTTCCTTTATTCAAAATCCAATTGAACCAACAACATGTGCATGCATATAAGAGTGTTATGTGAATCCATTGTTGACGGAGATATAGATGCACAAGAGACATGCCATTTTCTTTTAGAGCTTCCTCTAAATGTTGTCTTGAAGCTTTTCAAACAAGTGTGTGTTGATACATATAACAATGACAATGATAATTCTCTTATTGTTGCATATACCAAGTGACCTACCCATCTTGAACACCTTCCATTGATAGATGTGGAAAAATCTTGGTCATACAACAACTGTCAACCTGGGGATAAATGGAGAGAACAAACAATGTGGCTATTATACAAGTTTTTCCTCATTATAATTCAATTCCTAATCATGAAGATGACAAGTTTGTAGAATTTTGTTGGTCGAAGTTGACATTATAAAAGACCTTTCATGATCTCCTTAGAGATATAGGTCACATAAGTGAGGAAATAGTGCATAAATAGGAAAACTTTCGATACAATCCATGGCATGTTGATTGTAATCCATTACCTCCAATTCAAACAGTTGAATTTGATGAAATAGAAGTTCCAGATCCACCTACAAACTCTAGGAAAAATGAGTAGGAGATCATTTGTGGATTATATAAGAATAAATTTATAAACTATAATGTGGATTATATAAGAATAAATGTATAAATTATAATGAGATTGAGATGTTGGACATAAGGATCGTGATGTTATGCATAACTGGAGCAAAAATTTTGTGGCTGAGGAAACTTCTAATTGTGCTAGTCATTTCATATCTCAAAAGAAAAAGTCTAATACGATTCATACTTACCAACATTCGAAGTTTGGGAGTTAAACAAAGAATAGCATTTGATATTATCCTTGACCATTATAGATCAGGGGTTGATCCTTTACTTATGATAATACCAAGAAGTTAAACAATGAATATTATTTGATATTATCCTTAACCATTATAGATGAGGGGTTGATACTTTACTTATGATAATACAAGGAAATGCTACTTATGATATACAAGGAAATGCAGGTACATGAAAGTCTTATTTGATTGGAGCTATTAGAAAGGCTCTTGAGATTGAGGCTCTTCCCCAGAAGAGCCCACTTCTTATTTTAGCTCCTACAAGGGTTGAAACTTTTAACATATCTTAAACAACAATTCATTTTGCACTTCAAATCTCAATAAAAGATGTAACATGTCTTTGGGGACCAGGTTTAATGACCTTGTAAGATGAATTGAAGCATGTCAAATGTATCCTAATAAATGAAATGAGTTTCATTGGAAGAAATTTGCTAAAAAACATTGACTCTAGACTTCAGCAAGGTTTCATAAAAAATGCTAACACTTTCTTTGGTGGGAGGTTAGTTATATTGGTTGGTGATTTGGGACAATTACCACCTATTATTGATAAACCTATATATGCATTTGAAGGTCTCATAAAATAATTATGGAATTCATTCACAAAAGTTGTGACCCTTGACACCCAGTTTCAGCAAGATGGACAAAGCAATGAGAAAAAAATGTTTTTGTAATTTGTTGATGAATGTTAGAAATGCAAATCCAACTTTGCAAGATTGGAAGTTACTCATGACTTGTACAAATAGATCCTTATATTCTTCCACAAAAGAGCCTTTTGATAAGGAAATACATATGTTTGTAATAAATGAAGATGTAAAAAATCATAACAAGCTTTGTTTACAAAATCATAATAAGGGTTATTTACAAAACTTGAACTTAGATATTGAGCAAATTTTGTGTGACTCCGCACAACTAGAACTAGCCTAGATCCATCTTGACTCCAGATCTATTAAGGGACCATAGGGATCAAATCTCTCTAGGTGCAAACATTTCCTCAAGTTTTTCCCTCAGTTATCAAGAATACAACTAATTTTATATCAATTGTTGCATGAATTTATTCACCAATTTTCTAATTTTCAATTAAAAAGGCCATACCTTAGAACATTCACAAGAAGAGAAGGAACAAATTCAACCACAAAACTACTTGACACTAACATCAACCTCTCTTACAAACAAAAAGCCTAAGTCTTCTACTTCCCCTATACAATGTCAATCTAAAGAACAATATAATTATGAAAACAACAACTTTCTCAAATCTCCAAAAACACCCTTAAAAAAAAGAAGATGCTCCTTTAAAACTGAAAACAAGTTAAAATATCAAAGAAAAATAACTCCTCCCATCACAAAAACAACATTAGATGCTAAAATGCAAAATATTTTTCTTTCAACACTACACACCTTTCAGGGAGAAAATCCAATTACCTTCCTTTTTTACTTCAATACCCTACATTGCTTTCAAAATTATAGACACAGATACACCAAGTGGAAAATATATTCCACACATGGGCAATTTTATACCAAGGGAACACAAGCTGTAATCTTAACGAGTGAAATAAAGGGAATAATAAAAACCTAAAAATGATTCAATTTGAAGGGTAAATGCCCTTTCTCTCTTCATTCAATTCAACTTCGAGAGTCTCCCAATCCTCGAATTCATCTTCTACGTACTCATTTAATTCAGCTTCGAGAATCTCCCAATCCTGCGATTCATCTTCTACGTAATAATTTAATTCAACTTCGAGAATCTCCCAATCCTCGAATTCATCTTCTACGTACTCTATCCATTCTTTCTCTATCCATAAATATATGGTGCTAAATTTTTTTATTGAACATGCATATTGAGATATTTTATTTATACCTCACATTATGTTTTTCTATTATTGATATTTTTTAAATATTACATATTGAGAATGGAATAAATGACAATGGAAAGTGAAAATATAAGAAAAGAAAAATTATTTAAATTAGTTTACTTTTATCTTTGTAAAATTGTTAGAAAATTGTGTTACTTAATATGGAATTTTTGTGTATGGTTGACACTAATTTTTTGTTATTAATATTTTTTTCTTTTACAAATTGAATGTCAACTGAAATCTAAAATTAA
>APFE030093547.1:72088-94908 GCA_000404065.3 Pinus taeda | reverse complement strand
AAATTTAAAAATAAAAAGATAAGGAAGATATGTTGTATGCAAAACTTTGTAAACATTTACATTAAATGTGACCTCAAATAAAAAAATAATAAAAAGTTAAAAGTAATTTATTGGAGAGTCAAAATGTTGTAATGTATGCAAAACTTTGTAAACATTTACATTAAATGTGACCTCAATTAAAAAAATAATAAAAAGTTAAAAGTAATTGAGTGGAGAGTTGAAATGTTGTAATGTCTTGTAAACATTTTGACTCAATCAAAATAAAAATAAAATAAAAAAATTTCTGAACAATCTCATAAACGAAAAAATAAATAAAATAAATTTAATAATGATAAAGTTTTCTAAACCAATAAAAGTTAACAATAAATTAAAATGAATAAATTTCTAATTTAAAAGTAAAGCCAACTAAAAATTTAATCTAATTTTGGAATTTATTATGCCTAAAAAAATAAATTTCTTATACAAATTTGTTAAAAATTGATTTTTTAACGTTAAGTAAATCTAAAATTAAAAATAATCTAAAAAAATAATATTAAGTTTTATTATTTTAAAATATAAATATATAACCAACTTTTTTAGAACTTAAACAACTATAGAGATATATATTGGAAACCTGAGTGATGGTAGAAATATACATTGAAAACATGAGTGAGGTTTTGAGTATGTGTTAGCATATGAGATGAGACAAACACTGCATGCTGCCAAAAACCAGGAATATTGAATACGTTAGAGGTAGTCGGTATGGCTGTTTGTCTACATTGTTGCATTCACAAAAAATGGTCACTTTGACATTTGTCAGATGATATATTTTCCAGTTAGGAGGGTCATCATGATGATGTTAAAAAATTATTTGATTTTTTTCCTCACAATTTCGATATTTGTTTTTATGAGATTGTGATTTTTTATTTTAAATATTAGGGTTTTTCTTAACTGTGTTAAGAAAGTCATTCATTTATGACTATTTTTATGAGAGTTTGTTGTAACTAATTATTTTTTCATGATTTTTGAGCACTCATTGCAGAGGGTGACGCTTACTGGGGTGAAGAAGTGGGATTGAAACTAGTGAAATAAATCACATAGCATCAATCATCACTTCCAACACTTATACCCAGTAACTAAGACTTCGCCGGAAGTCACGGATTCCAAATTGCCTCTAGCTCAACTGTGAAATTTTCTTTAAAAATATATTTTTATTTTTTATT
Source organism: Pinus taeda (assembly GCA_000404065.3). Taxonomy (NCBI): domain Eukaryota; kingdom Viridiplantae; phylum Streptophyta; class Pinopsida; order Pinales; family Pinaceae; genus Pinus; species Pinus taeda. The sequence continues at coordinate 93,706 of APFE030093547.1, read as the reverse complement.
ATATCTTAATTTTTTAAACATTTACATTTAAAGATCCTTCGCCACTTAAACATTTGTTATTTTTAGAATTTCCCTTTCCAAAATTTTATACAAAATCAAGTAAAAAATGGCGTAAAAAAAAACATTAAACAATTAAAGATTAAATTATAAAAATCTCCCAAGCTCACATTAACTATCAATTGAATTTAAAACTTATTAAACAATGTTTAGTAAGTTTGCTTCTTTTTTGGTAAAGAAGAAATAGGTAGAAAAAATCCCCGACTTATTTCAAATCAATATTTATGAGTCGGTAGTAAAATTAATCTTGTAATTAAATATATTGAAATGTAAATTATTATATATTGTTTATAGTATTTATTTTTTATAAATATTAAGTAATCTCTATTCTTTTTTAAACAGTGAAGATAATTGCTTTAATAACATAGTTTAAGTAATTTTTTTTTAAAAAACAAATTATTAAAGAAATATGAAATAAAGCCATCCATAATATTTATAATTATTAAAATATTAATTTTTTTTTTTTTATAAATTATTTATTAAATAAAATAATATATTTTAAATACTAAAAGATATTTTTGATTTAGACAAAGTTAATTTTTTTACCTCACTTATGAGATCTATTATTGCAATGTTATCAAATTTGTTAAGTCAAGAAGCTTATTTTACAAACTAGTGCGAAAGCCATGTGTAAGTATGTCGACCCCTCTTAAAATAGAAATAAAATATTCTCTAAATAGATAAGCAATGTTAGTTATAATAAAAAAAATATGCTATGCATATTTAATTAGTTGTCCATATAACCTAATATAATTTCATGTAAAATAATTAGAAATTAAAAAACAAATATGTGAGTAAAATGTTTAAACTTTATACATTTCAAAAATAATTTAACACATGATATCAACTTCATAGGTATCTATTTTTCTTCAAAGGTATCTATATATAGAATAAAAGGTTAAAAGAATGTGATTTATGAATAAACTAGTACAACCACATTAAAAATATTAATGTGGTTGATATAGCCGAAGAGTTCATAAATATAACCAAAAAAACTATTGCAACAAAAACATCACTGCAATAGGAAGAATGCCTTACTAATGCACACATTTACTTGACAATGTATAAAAAGGCTATGGGTGACTTTAACTTGAGAAAAAAAGAAAAAGAAAAAAAGAATTACACATTTTATTGTAAAATTGACTATTTTGCTAAATAAAATTGGTTTATATATTAATTTCCCCATCTAATTAGAATACAAACTTATTAGAATTGGAATAATCTCAAATCACTAGGAAATTAGTGGAAGGGGAACCACTCTACATGAATCTAATTTAACTTGAGAAAAAAAAGGAATTACAAATCTTATTGGAAAATGGACGATTTTGCTAAATAAAATTTTGTAGGGAGCCAAGTAGCACGAATATAATTTTTTTAAATTTATTAAAAGTCAATGCAACTTAACAAAGTCTGTAACACACTACAACCCTTCATAAACATTCATACTAAGCATATGTTAGGCATATTCCCTTGAGAATCAATCTAGGCCAATTAAAAAAAAAAAAAATCAATAGATCCTCATCGCCCCTTAAGTTGAAATAGGAAGCCTTGGGCAAATATTTTAATATGAATTAATATTGACATATTTTTAAAATATGATGATGATGATGATGATGATGATGATGATGATGGTTAACGTCCGCTGAGACCAAATAATGATCTATCGGACCTAAAGACAAATTATTTATTTTGATTTAAGATTTTATTCCTATGCTCAAAAAGCTTGGAGAGAAGCCTCCCGAGCTCACTATAATTTTGGGCATTGTAAAGGCTTAGGAAGGTCAAGTATTGACACAAAAGGTTGTGAAATGAGAACTCTAATGTGAGTTTGTATGCAGGGCACTCTAAGAGGAAGTGGTTTTCATCCTCGATGCTCCTATTCTCACAAATATGGCAGATCCTTTCTAAATCCTGGCGTTTTAGGAACTGCAGTGGCCAGTTTCAACTATGGAGCTCATGAGATTTCGTTCTAAATCTTTGCTAATTAAATTTTCTTTTTTGACTAGATTGAAGAATAGAGAGATACTTTTTGATCTTCAAGGGTGGGGTGATGACCTTCTATAATACTTCAATTCTTTTAGACGCTAAATCTTTCTCACCACACCATAAATTTTTTCTCTTTGAAACTTAGAAGTTGTAAACAATAATCTTTAATGTTATTTATGTTTTGCAAAGCATCGTTCTCATTGATCTCCCAATAGTTTAACCAGGCCCTTGTGTCCTTATGCCATCCTCGGTTAAGCCTTAGGTAATTTTGGTTGGAATTTAAAGCTAGCTTAGGAAGTCTATGAGTTTAATTAATATTGACTTATTTTTAAAATATATTAATAATAAAAACGAGTTTAATGTAAGTTGATAAAATGACTCAATACACATGTTATTATATCTCTAGAGCATTCAAAAATACAATTTAGACAATAAAAACTTACACAATTTATTTTGCACTCTAAGATAAATTTGCACCTAAAGAAATTGTAAGTTGATAAAATGACTCAATACACATGTTATTATATCTCTAGAGCATTCAAAAATGCAATTTAGACAATAAAAACTTACAAAATTTATTTTGCACTCTAAGATAAATTTGCACCTAAAGAAATTTGATCCCTCTCAGCTCATGTTAGATCCATGCTGATATAGATATTTCCCTATAAATTAGGGAGTTTAAAGGTAGAAGTTGAAATCCATAAAATCCCTAAAAGAATTTCAAAGCAATTCATAACATATTTGTTGTTGATCGGTTGGGAAGCAAAAATCTCAATAATGAACAATGACATTCTCCTGACTTAGAGAAAGAGGAGAGGACTCTACTAGCTTTTGGAGGAAGATGAGAGGACTCTACTAGCTTTTTATATCTTTAAATGGATAAGAAACCTTTATCCCTAAAATGATAGGATTGAGACTCTACTAGTTTTTTATATATTTGATTGGATAAGAAACCTTTATGCTTAAAATGGGAGGATCTATGACATAATTATTTTATGTAGAATTTTTTTCTTGTTTTAATCATTGTTTTTCTTATTATTTATCTTGCTGAAATTAATAATCGTGATCTTTCTTATCATCTATGAAATCAACAATTACTATAAAACTAACACAATCACATTAATAAACGTGGTTGACATAAGCGGTAAGTGTTAACTTAATATTATAAATCCTAATATTAAATATTAATATATTAATTATGCATAAAGAAAATATTGCATTAATAATATTAATATATTAATTAATATTAAACCCAAGGGATTCATACTATAAACCTTAGGGAGTAATATTATAAACCCAAGGGAATAATATTAAACCCTATGAATATGAACCCTTAGATTAATAAACCCAAGGTATTGATATTATAAACCTAAGGGATTAATATTAAAATCCCAAGGGATAAAGCTTGAGTGGGCCTAATGATTAAGAACTTGTGTTTCCTCCTAAGAGGTCATAAGTTCAAAACCGGAGGGGGGTAGAGTATGTATGCCTTTGTAGATTTAGGAGTCAAATTGTTGCGCGGAGGTGGGTCGCTTGTCCCACAAACAAGGGGGTCTCATACACCAATTTGGTGTTTGGCTTGGCTCTGATGTTAAAATTGGATCATAATAATAATAATAATATTAGACCCAATGGAATAATATTAAACCCAAGAAATTAATATTATAAACCAAGGTATATAAATCCTAAGATAAATACTATAAACTCTAAAATAAACATGGTTGACTATGATTGACCATGGTTCATTTTCATATTGAGACAATCCTTATCACAACGTGAAGTTGGACCAAGGTTGACCATGCTTGACCATGATTGCTTTTGATATCAAGACAATATTTCTCACAATGCAATGTTAGACCATAGTTGATTTTTATATTGAGACAATATCTGTCACAATGCGACATTTGACCATGATTGGTATTATAGACCCAAGGGATTGATATTATAAACCCAATAGAATAATAAACCCAATTGGTTGATATTATAAACCCAAGAAATTAATGCTAAAACCCAAAAAATTATAAACCCAAGGAAATAATATCTCCTAAAAAAACATATCTCAATATATTTTGCAATCATAACATTAATTTACTCCTTAGAAATTTTAAAAAATTTTATTATATTTTTAAGTTAAATTTATTTGAAATCCAACATAAAATATAATCACAAATTTAAATTATCATTTGTTTTAAAAAAATAATTCAAAAATTAAATTCATTTATATATTCAAAAAAAATAAAAAATAAATATCTAACCCAAAAATATTTCACCAAGCCATTCAAAACCTCCCTTTGCAAAATCGACAATTACAAAAGATTTTATAACACTAAACCACTAAAACTTATTTGTTTTTAATGCACCAAAATCTTATCTTCCACAAATGTTTATGCCCCTAAATTTACCCTTCAAATGTACCGTATGCCTCACGCCATCTCCCTCTCTTCCACGAACGTTTATCCCCCTAAACTTACGCTTCAAATATACCATGTGCCTCACGCCATCTACCTCTCCGACTGAGGAGATCGCGTCCTTAAAAAGATTCTGCAACCAGGCCACGTGGAGATCCAGTCTGCTTGGAAGATCTAAACCACTTCTCGCACTATTTCCTCTCATAAACAATAAATAAATTTACAATAATACTCGAATGAATCCGTTTTACCAACGCAAAATTGTCGAAAGTTCCATATCACATCAATAGTTTGTAACCAAATTAAAACAAAACAAATTAATAATCACGATACGCAAATTACAATATCATTGGCCAATGCGCTTTACCCTCGTTATGTTGGCGCCATAATACACCAAACACACTGACAGCAGCAGGTAAATCCTGTACAAATACAGGCACGCTGTCAGCCATGGCAGCCGGAGCAGGAGTCTCGGATACCAAACTCAGACATGTTTTCGTTTTATTATTAATTTCTCTCATGTTTTAAAGTAAATTTCCTATTTTGTCTCCATCTTATCTCCCAAAATTACGATGTTTTTCACTTCACCGTGGAACACTTCATAATTATCCGCGCCCTAAATTTCGCATTCAGTATAATAGAATCAAAGACCGGGTAACTTTGCTCTTACCCTCGCCTACAAAAACACCTAGTTCAGAAGGTTGTTTTCTAATTAATATAAGATTTGGAGTATTTGGTTGGAATTCTGTCAATTTTTTTCAATTAAATCTTAATTTATGATTACATATATAAATTCAGTTCAGATCAATCAAAACAACACTGAAAAAACACATCGCTTCTGTTTTCGAGTATACTCTGTACATTTAGCTCTCATGTGTCTCTTCTATGGAACTCCAGCTCCATATACTTTAAAGAAATATTTCTCTGTCCTTCTATGGAACTCCAACTTAAACACTTTAAAGAATCAATGTCTAATGCTAAGATGCCCCAATACACTGTAAAAGACTTGATTTTAGTCCATTCCTGGCCGGCAAAATGCAAAACGTTCCGAGAACTCCGACGCAAAAATTCAAAGACTGCTCAAAGAACTGTACAACACCTCAACCTTTTTGCCTCTAAGACCATAAGACTGCAAATGCAAAGCCAAAGAGTAAAATTTGTAGCGGAATCAGTGGGGATTGAACATGTGAACCTTATGCCCGTCGCCATATCCGCCTCCGATTGAAGCGAGCGGGAATAGAAATGTAGATACAGGGAAGAAACAAATGTGGAAAGAATAGGTCATATCTTATTTATTTATAACTTCTATGGAACTCCAACTCCATATACTTTAAAGAAATATTTCTCTGTCTTCTATTGAACTCCAACTTAAACACTTTAAAGAATCAATGTCTAATGCTAAGATGCCCCAATACACTGTAAAAGACTTGATTTTAGTCCATTCCTGGCGGGCAAAATGCAAAACGTTCCGAGAACTCCGACACAAAAAATCAAAGATCGCTCAAAGAACTGTACAACACCTCAACCTTTTGCCTGTAAGACCATAAAACTGCAAATGCAAAGCCAAAGAGTAAAATTTGTAGCTGAATCAGCGGGGATTGAACATGTGAACCTTATGCCCGTCGCCATATCCGCCTCAGATTGAAGAGAGCCGGAATAGAAATGCAGATACAAGGAAGAAACGAAAGTGGAAACAATAGGTCATATCGTATTTATTTATAACTTCTATGGAACTCCAACTCCATATACTTTAAAGAAATATTTCTCTGTCCTTCTATGGAACTCCAACTTAAACACTTTAAAGAATCAATGTCTAATGTTAAGATATCCCATCACACTGTAAAAGACTTGATTTTAGTCCATTCCTGGACAGCAAAATGCAAAACGTTCCGAGAACTCCGCCGCAAAAAATCAAAGACCGCTCAAAGAACTGTACAACACGTCAACCTTTTGCCTGTAAGACCATAAGACTGCAAATGCAAAGCCAGAGAGTAAAATTTGTAGCCGAATCAGCGGGGATTGAACATGTGAACCTTATGCCCGTCACCATATCCGCCTCCGACTGAAGAGACCGTATCTTTCAAGAAATACTCCAATCGGACCACGCGAAAATCCTATTTCAAGACACAGCCATCGCTAACCAGTTTTCCGCGTATTTCATGACGTAAACAATAAATAATTTACAGAAAACTTGGAATGAATCTGTTTTACCTGCACGAAATTGAGGATGAGCTTCGCATCAGATGAATTACTCATCCGTGAGTCAAACAAAACAAAACAAATCATTCCTTCATATTATTTTCGGCACATTACACTTACATGATCCGCTGCTTTAGCATCGGCAAGCAGGCGCCATGATAGACAAAACAGATTCACAGGAGCGGGTAAACCCTGTACACACGTTTCAAATACAGGCATGGTGTCGGCTATGGCTGGCGTAGCCAGAGCCTCGGATACCAAGCTCAGACATATTTTCATATTATTATTAATTTCTCTGATTTTTTAAACTAGATTTCCTTTTCTCTGTCCACGTTAGCTCCCAAAATAAGTGGGCTTACGAGGTTTTCATTTTACTGTCGAACATTTCACAACTATCGGCGCCATAAATTTCGCATTCAATGTCCAACGAATCTCGTATGGGAATTAAAAAAAGACCTTTACCTACATAAGTCCGTAGTAAAAAGGTGATGTGGTCCTGTGTGGGCCGAGGCTTCACCGCCGTCTATAAGGGGCATACTCCCCAAGGAGGGGAAATGGACAGGTGGCAGATTTAGAAACTATGAGCTCGAATAGAAATGTAGATACAAGGAAGGAAACAAATGTGAAAAATGGAAAATTTGGAGTTCAGGCCAACACGAGTATATGATACATGGATGTAAGTTATGAGATTGATCTTGTGTTTTTTTAATTGGAATATATATAATATTAATATGTTTTTAAATATTATTGGTCAACTCTACATTTAGCAAGGAAGAAATGATGCATTTCTTTCATACTTTGTTATAAAAAGTACCTCAATTATCTCATTATTAGTAGAAAGAGGGCGTGTGACCAACTTCGAAGTTCACATGATAAATTTATGAAAAGTCATAACCGCGATGACTCTCATGTTTCAAGCCATCATAGATTTTTAGTAACCTTAAGGTTAGAAATGCTCTAGATTAACAATTGCCTAGGGCCTTATTCACACTTTCTAAGATTACATAATAAAAGCACAAGGCATCATAACCCCAACATCACTAGCTTCCAAATTTACATGATAGACTCATAAGATATAGTAGTTTAAATATCTAACTCCCACGACCTTAAATTGGTCACAAATTTAATATTTTTCATTTTTTTTTAAACTCTTTTTGAGATGGTTACCTTATTATCTAATCTACATATTATGTTTTACTTAATTCTACTAGATAATGTTAGTCTTTATTAAATATTATTATTCAAATTTAATAATTAAAAATAGTAAATATTATTCATAATTCGGAAAATATTATTAATTAGAAAATTCCATATATTATTCTTTCCCACCTAAATCAGTTATTTAAATTTAACAAAATAATTATTTTAAAACTAAATGGATTATTTTTACATAGATAAGTGTCCTTTATGCACACTAATTTTTTCCATGTTTTTTATTTATTTTATTTTATTTTATTTAATGATTAGGAATAAAAAATAGTGTGTTGTATATAACTAGTTGGAGTATTATATTTTCACATTTACCTATTTTAATTATAAATTTAAGATATGACTTATTGATAACCATGTATCAAATTAATGAAAAGCAAAATGCCTAATTATTCTCTTTTCCGGGCGCTTATAAGATTTTAGATTTTAGTAATTGTTATGTCATATTAATAGTTCGCTCAATCAACAACCTATTCCTATTAACATTCACCCTAATTATTCTTATAAATTTTTATGCCATACAATAATTAGTAATTCACTAGAAAAACAACAGTATCGACATTGTGTTTTTTTAAATATCCCATTGGTATAAATATTTTAGTTAAGGTGGACATTGAAATATTTATTTTATTATTGCATGGAGAGGTGTTTTTTCCAACTCAATATGAGGGATATGTAATTCCTTCTATGCTCAACATAGAGTTGACAACTAACATTCTTAAAAATCGTTAATAACAACAAATATTTCAATATGGGTCATAAATCAAATTTCGATGTCCACCTTAAGTAAGATATTTTTATATCAACATTGTGTGTGTATAACAATTATAATGATTAAAGCATTTGCTCGATATCATGGAGATGTGTAATTCCTTCAATGCTCAACATGGAGTTGACACACACACACACACACACACACACATATAAGGATTTTATCCCTTTGGGTGAGCGATAAATCTAGAGTTAAGATTGATCTATGCTATTAGGCCACCAATTAAGATCAAACATCTCATATACATATATATATATCTATATATATATATATATATATATATATATATATATATATATATATATGGACTTCATCCCTCTCAATTAGTGATAACTCTAGAGTTAAGATTGATCTACAATAGTGAGCCACCAATTAAGGTTGAACATCTTTCATATGGTAAGGGATAAGCATCTTCAGTGCTCATAAGCCACAAGGTTTTGCAAAGAACCAAGTGAATCTTTGAAGAGACTAGAGCACCATCGTCTAATCTCATAGCAGGAAGAGCATCTAAATACAAAATGGTCCTTGATATGAAGCTCTATGGAGTGGACCTGGAAAATGAGGTCTTGTTAAGGAACATAATACTTTATCTTAATGTGAAGTTGTCGGGAGCAAACTCCAAGCTAGTGAGAGGGACCCTTAGGTTGCAAGGTAGCTAAATTCTAGTGTACTAAGGGATTGGATGAGCTCATCACTATGTTGGAGACATAAGTCCAAGGAGTGCTAAAGTTTGGAAGAATTAGGCTCTCTAAGTTGATACCATATGAATCAAAGGGGGGATATGTAAATATCAATACAAATACCCTTATTTATCCCATCCTTGGAGAGATCAAGAGCATCCATTTAAAATATTTGTGCATATGGTCAATCAATATCAAGGTTAATGAGGTGAAGCAATTAAGAGGCTCTTACATATCAATATGGACCAATCCTGCATTTTGCTTACTCCACATACGGCTTGAGAGCAAGATATGGATATCTAAGAACGCCACTTTTTGAGTTTCTATCAGTTTCAACTTGTGCATCATCATCACCATGTGAAAGATCACATTAAGTAATGAGTGGGGTTGTGCCAAATTCTGCAAGAATAACATTGTGAGGAATTGATTTATTGGCTTAAAAGTGTTTCGATAACATTATGACAAACACTCTCTCTATCTTGTTTCAATCTTCTCCCCAAAAGCATTATTCCTAAACCCCATAGTCATACAAGAGGATAAGGGCAAGAAATGAGTGAAATGGTTTAATATTCTATCGAATGTCCTTAAATGAAGCTGAAAACATTGCTTTCAATGGTGGCAAGAGTTGGGACTCATATCCCTTATTTAGTCTAGCCTCTAATATAGAAGTCAATCTAAAGCATGGTTGATAAAAGAGGATCCCCAAATTAACATATGAAGAAACTACCCCAAACTTCTCATCTACGTAAATAAGAATCACATTAATTGCATCCCTTTTGGGGATGTTAAATACCTAACTTTGTTTTTTTGCAAATTAAACTAAAGTTGACAATTGTCACAAAACAAGGCTAAGATATCAAGTTGTCTCTGAATTTGCCTCATGGACTGGGGCATGAGATGTCATCTACAAATATAAGAATGGTAGTAAACGCTTTAAAGAGCAAGCAATCATTCATAACACCTTGTGAATCTCTAATACTATTTCATCTAGTAGGAGAGAGTGGTGAACCTTAACTCCTATAGTGATATGATGATGCAAACTTGAATATTTTTAACAATTTGCAAGTTAAATTTATATGTGTTTTGGGTAGATGATCAATTTACTAAACACATAAACAATTAAATTTTAACCACAATTTACAACCAAACATAGATAAAATAAGTATATCTGAAACATATAACACAAAGCATGATAAAGGAGTTCACCCCTCTCCTGGTCCATCTTCCAATGCAGGGCCCATTTCATTAAAATGCTCAAAAGTGTGTTTACATGCTTTTACATAGCTAAAACAGAAAAAAAGCATGTCTCCAATGGATCCAACTCTATTAAAAACCCTTATTTTGGTTCTTTTTGCACCTCATTTGGCCAAAAATTGTGTAAGTTATGACTGTTTCAAGTTTTTCCTAATTTCTACAGCTAATCATCCTCCAATTCTGCTTAAACATGGCTTGAGCGCCCTAAACCTAGAATTGACGTATAATTCTGGCCTACAGTCCTGCATGATGGGAAAATTTGTAGGATGCTTAGTCGGCCCATTAAGCCCCCAGTTTCGAAAATCTTGGCCACATGTGACTGTGTAGGGGGCCGAGATTCTAGGGCCTAACTCTGAGCCCCTTTTCCGCTGTGGTAAGGTCACATGAGTGCACATCTGTATGGGGCTGGTCCCCTAGGGTCTAGCCCCCTCCACACTCACGCTGCTGGTTCTATGGTTTTCTAGGTGACCTTGGGGTTGGCCCCTTTCCACAAGCCTCTGGTTCTTTAGGTGTTGCTTCGACAATGTTTTAGCTTTGGGGATGTGGGCATGGGATGGGATAAGGCCTAGCCCCTTGGCCCCCCCGCTTGTGGTCTCGTGGGCGCTGGGGAAGCTAGGGGCTAGGGCTTAATCTGACCCCCCTCCTCCAATGGCACACTAATAAAACTTTAAATAAGGTTTGTTGCCATAGTTTAACAAGTAACATTGTAGGCAGGCTGATGGAGGGCTTGGCTGGCAGGTGGTAGGTCTCACGTTTGAACCTTTCAGAGGCAGTTGAACGTTAAACCAATTTTTTTCCAAATAAGAGGAGGCCACGTGGCAGCGACCGATTGGCCCACATGACTCTCCGTCATTGGTCCAACACTCAACAATGAAATCACACCAACCACCAACGAATCAAAATGTGACACTTGTCACCATACCATTGGCTGATAGGAGGTCCAGTCACCCTATACGATCATTGCCCAATTAGCGTAAGGACTGCTTATTGGGGATCCTTGCAACCACATTTTAAAAATTTTAGTTGTTTTCCAAATCGACTAGAACGTGATATCAAGAGCATCTGATGTCGGTTTTGAGTGAAATGAGTTGTGTTGGATTCATGGCGACGAGATCTTCTCTTTGGCATTGGTTTCGAGCCAATATGATCACTTTGAATTTTGAGCATTACACTGATCCCTTGGAACATATAGTACTACATACCTTCTATATGTGACTAGTCCTTGCACATACCTTTACAACAATGGCCTTGAAAGGTGTTATAACAAGCAACATAACCAAGAGCGAAAAACCCAAAGCCTTGAGCCTATAGACAAATAGGTGTCAACGAATCGTCAAATACCTTGCAAAATTCCATGAAGCTACAATACACTTCATGCTTGTTTGCTTTAGCCTCCTCAATGATGGAAGTCAAAGTAAATATATGTTTATTGGTATGATGCTTCCTCCTGAATCCCGCTTGTTCTTTAACCATCAATATCTTTCTCTCTCCCTATTTGGAGATGTGAATGTTTAAGGTTGTTGTAAATACATCATCCAATGTATGGCGAACTATTATATTGTACTAATTACTAGGATCATTTTGGTCACCATTTTTGTAGACGAAATGGATCATATGGAAGGTCCAAGGAGGTGGAAATCCATGGATAACCTTGTAGTTAAATAACCCAGTGACGTGGATTGCTAAGACTTCAAGACTATATTTAAAAAAATCATTTGTAAGGTTCTATACATCTTAGGATTTATTGGATTGAATCTTGTTGGTAATCTATAAAAAAATTAGCAAGCTTTAAGGAAAACATAGATGTGGGTTTAGTCCACATATGTGTGCATAAGTAGTGTTATTCATGCATCACACATTCAACAAATACCTCCAAGCACCCCCATGGCTACCTTAAGGCGCATATATATAAATATATATACGATACACGCTAGGATCCTAAGATGTGTAATGTAGAAGAAATCTTGGAAGTTGAATAAATCTAGGCTCGTAAAAACAATCATTGCACTATGTTATTATTATTTGGTATATGCTATATTCTTTCCACGACTAGGACCATGTGTCATTACGTTGCACGAGGCACAACACAATGAGAATTTTTTTATTATTATTATTATTATTATTTATTATTATTATTATTTTTTTTTTATTTATTTATTTTTTATTTATTTATTTTTTTTTTTTTTTTTTATTTTTATTTTTATTTTTTTTATGTGGACCCAATAATAGTTGGGCAGACCTAAGAATGGTGAGTAGACCTATCCATGGTTTCACACATGGTTTTATGGGCATGATGGTTTTGCCCATGGTATTTTGTAGATTCGGTCAAGGGAACTATGGTTATTTTCTAATCCAGGGTTTATGGATTGGGGTTTATGAATGCTTCGACATGTATATAATATATTGTAACATCAAAATAAATATAATGAAAAATCAACCTGTTTTTTCTGGTTTGGGTTTTAAGAGAAAATCTCTATGTATATTTTTATGTTCTTACCATTGTTTATTTTTTTGTTTTAAGAATTTGTTTGTAAGTAATTTTATATAGGGTTAAACCTACAATCATATAACAACACATTCACAACTCAGATTGAGATTGAAAAAGGATAAGAATTTGAGGTCTTTCTAAGCCATGTGGGTTGGCTTATGTGGTTGAGTGCCTTGAGCTTCACATAAGAGGTTTCGTGGTTGACACCTTGGCTAGTTACCTATATTGCATGCATTATTCAATGTCCTAAGTGATTGTCATAATCAAATTAATGAGTTTACATGAGAAGTAATTTGCAAATACAAGGCAATGCCTAAGAATTTAAGGGAAATACACAATGACACACCTAATGAGGGATTAGATATCTCGTATATCAAAGTTTTGAGGATAACTATAATGCACATTCATGTTTATTATTTGTCTTAAAAAACTAACAAAATATATGTACATATTTCTATATAAAAACAACCAGGTTCAATTACATAAATGGTTTCGGTTCCATCACAATCTTGGGCCATTATCACCATTCCTAGTTATAAGTACATACATAAAATGCCAAAGGGTGCACAAGCAGAGGGGAACTTAGCACACAAAGTTTGGAACGATTCGTGTATAACAACTAATTTTTCAAAATGTTAGCAATTACATACCTATATTTGAAAACCTGAGTGAAATTTTGAGGCTGACGTGAAGGGATAAGACAAATATAGCCCTATCGGACACGTCACAAAAAAGGAGAAAACGAAGGAATAATGAATACACTATAAATAAAAGGTAAAAAATAAAATTAATGTATTAAAAGTTAGAAAATAATAATTTTTTTTATTAATTATAATATAGAAATAAATTTTAAAGTAATAAAAATCAAAAGATTAATTTATTATATAAGAGTTTAGATTGTTATGTAAAATATTTATCCAGATATAATTAATATAAAGTTTAAAAACAAATTGGCTTTAAAAATTATTATTTGTAGATCGAGAGTTTCAAGGTCTATTCACATTGTTTTATATTTTTAATATATATAATTATTATTATTTTTTTAAATATTATTATATTTACATGAATAATATATGATTTGATTTGGTTTATTATATATATAATTTTAAATTTATTATATTAAATTTTATTAGGTTATTTATATGAATTGAATTTGGGTGGGGTTTCTAAGATGAATTTAATTGACAATTAGAGTTCAAAATTGTGTAATCAATATAGATCTTACTTAATTTTAGATATAATAAGCATGGGGAGAAATCAATTTTTTCAGAATTTTTTTTAGTGCACAAATTAAGGAAGTATTTGATTTTTTTTTGGATTTTGGTAGATCCATTAAAATGGATGGCTCTAAATAATACAAGTTTTATTTATTTATTTATTTTGATTTTGATTTTTATTTGACTTGTTTTATGCAATATAGTTATTATTGAAGTATTTTATTTATGATTGATTTTTGTTTTAAAATGTTACATGTCAACTCCATATTAAACATTGAAGGAATGACAAATTTCCCTCACACCATGAATTAAAAAGAACCCCCCTCTCTATATTTAACTCATACTAAACTTTTTGTTGTTGTTGTTAATATTTTTAAAATGTTATATATTAATTTGAAAAATAAATATTAATTTTTCAATATTATTTAAAAAAAAATTTCAAACATTTGATTGGCCCATAACTTGAGGTTTTATTGTAGTACAATTATGTCATAATTTATGGATATGGTTTCATACATGATTTTTAAATATTTGTACAATAATTTTTATTCTTAGGGTTTTCAAGAAAACTATCTAGATATAAATTCCTCAAAAATAACTCATACTCTAAATAACATAGTTACCATCAATTACTTCCCACCATAATGCTAGGGTTCTTTCTCTTAGCAGTGTTGCACAAAGCGCCATTGTAGGCGAGCCGAGGCATGATGATGTCAAGCTCTACTACTTTCATGGTGCCATTCATGGATGCTTATAGGTTTTTTATGTGGTGATACAACCACCTATCCATTGTGCGTTAAAGCCCCAAGAGGCTTGAGTGTGTGTTCAACCCTATGGTAGATTCCACCATCTAGGTTCACATTATTGAAGAAACTTGTTTTCAAAGTGTTGACAAGTGTTTGAAAAATTGCTTCAATGGCAATTTAAAATGTATGGAGAGATTGTGGCAGATGTGCTCGTCAGGTTTTTTCCCCATATTCTTCTCTCCCTCATTTTCAACTTCTTATGTGTGCACAGTTTGGTTAGTTCGACAACCTACAATGGATGAGAAATCTATGCACTTAGGTGTTTCTATCCCTCATTTGTCCCTCTCTGTCTTGGCCAAAATACAAACATACTGAAAATAAATATTTTCAGATTTTTTCAAAAAATCTAAATGGAAAGTCCATCTTTTGGATCAGGTACCTGAACCTAGTGGAAAAATTGAAACATGGCATTCATATCAGTCTAGGCATCCCTGCAACTTCACAATCCTTGTTATTTGAAGGGAAAGTGATACAGGACTCCTTCCAGACGAAGGACTATTGCGTCATGAGAAACGTCGTCATTATTTTGAATCTAAGGCTACGTGGTGGAGCTTCGTATTCCAAAAAGCCCTAGCGGATCTATCTCTTTCACAGATGCAGTGAAAGGGAAGGCCTTCAACCCAGCATAATAGGTCCAAAACATTCGTGGACCCTATATTGTAGAAAAAATGGAACAAGCACTAGTCATGGAAGTTAATTTTCCAGAGGTAAATTCTCTCCTTTCTGCTCTCCAATCCTAGGTTGTTCTTTGTAGGTTTAATTGTTTCTAGCCTAGATATGACGCATTACACCTAAGTGGTTTTTTTTATTCCTGGACACTCAAATGTGACATCTATTTATATTCAAAAGGCTTCATCATTGTTCAATTTGATACACAAAAAGATCTGAAGAATGTTTTGAATGAAGGATCATGGTTTTGGGGTAGAGCAGGGCTCTTCATTACTCCATGGTTCCCAGATTTTGATGCTACTAATATGGCGGTGACAACTATGCTGGTATGGGTGAGACTCCCAAATTTCCCTCTTCCTTTCTAGCATGATAAGGTCCTAGAGGATATTGAAAATACTCTACGAAAATCCAAAAGATGGACCGAGAAAGAACATAGAAAGGTCTATTTTCTTTTGCCAGAATCTATGTAGAGATAGACCTCAGCAAAGGTATCCCTAACCACATCCAACTGAATTAATTTATCCACTTCACATCTCAATTTATTCCTTCATGCCAAAAAAACTAAGATTCAATTTGTCTATTGGTCATTATTAATTTAACATTGACAAATGTAGGTTATAATTTTTTATGCATTTTTCCCAGATCATAAGTTCTAACTTTGAGTGGTAGGGGCTAAGCCCTACAACGCTTATTTAAACATTGAAATACTTTATTTATGGTTAATATTGAAGTATTTTTTTGTTATTAATACATTTTAGTTTTAAATATTGCATGTTAAATGAAAATACAATGAATTATGATTCATCTGATATTAATAATAATATTTTTACATGCCATATTTCAACTCCATATTAAATAGTGAAGGTATTACATATTATAACTCCATAAAACTAAAAACTAAATTAAAGATTTATTATTATTATTTTTATTTTCACTTTATCTCGATATAAAGTTGATGTTAGATGTGAATTTAAGGTAGAAATTGAAATATTTTATTTAAGGTTTTTGTTTTTTAAATTTATTATTATGTAAGTAGTATTTTATGTCGTAGTTTAATTAATAGAGGAAATTGATTTTTGGTAGGAATCCCAGAATACAATTTCTGAGTAAAAGAGTTCAACACCCTGAAATATAATTTCTAAATAAATGGGTTCAACACCATGAAATACAATTTCTAAATAAATGAGTTCAACATCCTGAAAATTTGAGGCACTAGATCTTAGCAAATTAAACAACTTAAACTTATAATTTTTAAAAATCTGTTTTGAATTTTGAACAAAATTGACCAAAAAAAATGCTTGAACAATGATCATTTCGTCTATTAATCTTTTAAATGTAATGCTATGTGATAGCATCCCCTCATACTGGGTTATAAAGTGCCCATTGAAGCAATACTATTTTTCATTAATTGTTGTTTCTAAAATTGATTGTGTTTATTTTGGATAGTTGAGAAAAATAATTTTTATTTTCTTCATCAAGATTCAATTTCCATATAATGAACATTCCGACAATACTCCTTATTACATATTTTTCATAAATTATTATTATTATTATTTTATATATATATATATATATATATTTTATATATATATATATATATATATTTTTTTTTTTCCCAATTTGTAAAACTATATTAAAGAGACAAATTTTCATTAAAAAGGTTACTTATTTTTACGTTGTATCACATATTTTAACTATCATACAGCAGTATTGAAATTTTTTTATTAAACTAGAAATACACGCACAAATGAAAAGAAACAAAATGTTTTTTTTTAATGGTTTTTTGATGTGTATCAATGCATCTCATCGTGAGCCTCTCAAAACTATGCAAAGTGCGTATTCATTAACAAAATGGAAAAATAATATATTTTATTTTCTTCTTAAAAATATTTTCGTTTTCTTTTGAAGTATATAGTTTCTTTTTATTTTGAAAACTATTTTTTACTTCGAAATTTTTTCAATATATTTATTTTATTATTTACTTATTAATCATTGATGTTTATTAATCTTTTTGTGTATGTAATATCTATGCCGTGATTTCTATTTTTTTTTTAACAAGATCGGATAGTTGTTATATTATCAAAAAAGTTTTTGGAGCAAGTTCTTTTTACATTCCGCTGTTCTGATATGATAGACTGAGCGGTTAAATAGGCACGTAGACCTTTTTTCTGTGCTTGGTATCAAAACTTCAAAAGTTTTTTTAGCTATTCTAGAGCACTGTTTTACATATTGACCCGCTATGAAAACAAATTTACATAGCATATTTCACATAAATTTATGGTTTGTAAACTGGGAGAGTATATTCTGTGGCCTTTTCCATATGTTTTGCATTTTTCTATTCCTTGTGCTGTTATTTGTTTTGCTCGTTGTCCCTTGTTGCTGTTCCATCGACTTACTGTTCCTTTAATCTGTTTTTCTTTCATCCACTATTCCTTATGCTGTTGTTCCTTTTTCTAGTTGTTGTTCCTTCTTTTGTTGTTCGTTCTGCTTGATGTTCCTTGCTATTGTTCCTTCGACCTGTTGTTCCTTTGTTTTGTTGTTCTTTCTGCTGCTGTTCCTTTTGGTTGTTGTTCCTTTTGGCGTTGTTCCTTCTACTACTGTTCCTTTTGGTTGTTGTTCCTTCTACTGCTGTTCCTTCATCTTCTTGTTGTTCCTTCTGTTGCTGTTTCTTCGGCCTGTTGTTCCTTCGGCTGCTGTTCCTTCTGTTGTTGTTCATTTTGGTTGTTGTTCTTTCTGCCACTGTTCCTTCTACTGTTGTTCCTTCTAGTTGTTGTTCCTTCTACTGTTGTTCCTTCACCTTTTTGTTGTTCCTTCAGTCTGCCCTGATTTTCCCCAGTGCCTCTGCTTTTCTTCTAGAATTTGTGATCCGAGCTGCCACCACTGACATCTTTCATGTGCTGTTCCTCACTGCCATGATTTTTCCTTTGATTATCAAAGTTTTTTTGAATTTCCCGATGGCTGCGGATTCCTTGTTGCGTTGTACATTCTCTTCCTTGATGTTTCTCTCTACTTCTTCTGTGCTGTCCTATTGTATACCAAAACTTCATTCTTGTCATTTTTCGATGGGAGTTATGGCACACTAAGATAGTATTCTTCCTGATTCTCTCTGACGGTTCCTTCTTTCTTCTCCACAGCCTGATTTGCATGATGATCCGCTTGCTTATTATGCATCCTCAAGACGTGTTTGAAGCTTACATTTCCAGATCCTGCTAAATTCCTTCTAGTTCTTTGAATGATGCGACTCATAAACTTGTTGTTGGGGTTCCTGTTTCTAGCTAATCTCGATTATGATGGCTAGGTCTCCTATGATGATAGGATTTTGAATTCCTTTTTTTTTGAATCAGCCTTGTTCCCATGAGTAAACTGTATGCTTCCGCTTGATTATTTGACATTTGTCCCAATCCCCACTCGTAGGTGGTTATTTTTTCCCCATTTGGATCATAAATTATTCCACCCGCTCCTGCTTTTCCGGGATTATTCTTTGAGGCTTCGACAAAATACATACAGTGTCTATTCTGAGTTTTCTTCCAACTTTCCAACTCCTCTTCCGTCATTCTTAATTTCCATTTTCCTTTTGTATTTTCTTTTCTCTGACCTTTCTGCCCATTATTGTCTATTATGGCCTTGCTGAGTCAATCCCTTTCCTCTTGTTGGAGAATGCTATAGTTCATTGGTGCAGTTCCTTTTGCGTTGAGAATTTCGAAAGTCATTCCCCAAGTTTTGGATAGTGTTTTCCTAATTCTTGAGTTTTGATTTTTGAAAATGCTCTTGTTTCGAGCCAACCAGATTTGCCAACATAACACTGTTGGTATACATTTCCATATTCTTATAATCGTGTCTTTCTTCTTTGTTTCATAAGGGTAAGCTTTCTCAAAGTTTATGAGAAATTCTGGCAATAGTTTTTCAAAGCTTAAGTTAATTTCCAATGGCTATATTAGCTGCTTCCAGCATTCCTTTGAGAATTCACACTCTTGGAATAAATGTTGTATGTTTTCTTCCACTTGCTTGCATAAAGGGCATCTTGATGGCCCTTGAATGCCCCTTTTTTTTAAATTTTCTGCAGTCAAAATCTTCCCTTTTAACAAGGTCCATATGAAAATTTTTATTTTTGGCAGGCTTTCTGACTTCCAGGCTAGTTTTCAGGGGTCCCATTCCTGGTGATCAATATGCTCTTGGAGGATATTATATCCAGATTTTACTATGTACTTCCCATTGTTTGGATCCCATAGGTAGTTGTCTTCCTCATCAGAGTGGGTAGGAGCTGCCCCTTTTAAATGTTGCTAGATTTTTTTCCATTGTCCTTGTAGGTTTACTGGAATGGCTAGAATTTTCCACTCCTGCCACTCCTTCTAGTTCCATAGAGAGATTGGATGGATAGTGTTGTATCCATTTTCTTTTAGCCATTCTTGAATGCCTTCAACTTCCGGGATATTTTGGATTTGATCTTTCCCCATGACCTTGTCCTCCCATATCGAAATGGTTTTCCCGTTACCTGGAATTTTTTAGATGTGGCTTCTCATAAATGGAATTACTTTTCTGACTCGCTTCCATACTTGGGAACTTTGTCTGATTGGGTTGATTCCTTTCAACAACTTTTCTTTGGATCCATCCATGTATTTGTTAATTAGGATTTTTTTCCACCAGCTTTCTTTGCTTGTTATGAGTCTCCACACTATTTTCATACCCAGAGCTGCATTCATTAGTCCAGGCAGTCGAATAGATAGCCCTCCCTTTTCATATGGTAACACTACTTGATCCCACTTGACCAGGCTGAACTTCTTGTTTTGCTGCTTCCCACCTTGCCATAGAATTCTTCTTATAATTAACTCCATCTGTTTATGGGCGCTTGCTGGTGCCATGATTATAACATATTGATAAACTGGCAGTGCTGCAAGAAGAGCTTTAATTAGAGTCACCCTTCCAGCCATATTTAACCGCCCAATTTTTTATCTTAGCTTGCATTTTTTCGATCTGTTTTGTCCATATTTCGGCTTTCATGCTCTGTTTGGAGATTAGGAGTCCCAGGTAGAGGAAATGGCTCTGTCTTTCTTGTGCTGGGATTTCCATGATTTGGGATATCCTTTGCATAATTCTAGGTGGAACATTCAAACGATAAATCCTGCATTTAGTGTTGTTCAATAGCCCACCTGACACTTGTAGGAATTTATCCAATGTTTTTTTAAATCTTCTGGCTATTATTGTTGATGCTCCTCCCAGCAGCAGAGTATCGTCCACAAACAAGGATTGATTTATGGTTTTTATTCCTTTTTCTATTCTTATCCCTGTTATAGCTCTTTCTTTCCTCTGGGCTTCCAGAGCTATGCTTTAAGTCTCTGCCATTATTATGTAAAGAAAAGGGAAAAGAGGGAAACCTTGTCTGAGGCCTCTTGTGCTTTGGAAGAAATTGCTGGGTCTTCCATTTATGAGAGGGGCTTTCCATGGAGTGGAGATGCATGCCTGAATCACACCTATTATTTCTTCTGAGAAGCCAAGTTTCTGGAGGACAACCATGAGATAAGGGTGGCTGACCCTATCAAAGGCATTTGCCATGTCTAGTTTAACTATCATGCCTTTCTCTTGCTTCTGGATATTAGAATGGAAAAATTCCTCGACAATTATGACATTATCAATGATTTTCCAGTTTGGCACAAACCCTCCTTGGTTTTCAGATA
Organism: Pinus taeda; assembly: GCA_000404065.3. Classification (NCBI taxonomy): domain Eukaryota; kingdom Viridiplantae; phylum Streptophyta; class Pinopsida; order Pinales; family Pinaceae; genus Pinus; species Pinus taeda. The sequence goes on along the minus strand of APFE030093547.1, from coordinate 72,289 downwards.
TGATTTGAGGCAACACTTTCTTGATTCTGTTTGCCACTAATTTGGTTATTACCTTATAAGATGAATTACATAAAGAGATGGGCCTGAATCTATTGAAAGTAATGGGATTTTCTTCTTTTGGGACAAGTGCTAGATAGGAGGATTCTGTATTGCCTCCCATCTTTTTCTTTTGAAGGTGTTTTTCACCATTCTTATGAAGTC